>JAQGBV010001013.1:0-19010 GCA_034698685.1 Isotomurus pseudopalustris
GCACGTCGGGACTTACGCATTTTTCACGCGTGATTTACGTACGGATACTAGCGGAATTCCGTTTCCAAAAGACAAAACTTTATCACTTTTTCTAGGGTACTGCCGAGTTTGGTGACCGTAGCTTGATTAGTTTTGGAGCAATTACAAGTTAAGCTAAACTAACCAGTTTTTCATGAGAACTTAATCGTCCCGCATGGGCTTGTTAGTTAATTTAGCAACCTCTTCTTTTGATAGACACAATAAACTATGCAAAGGTACATTGGTTCAAAGTTTGAGGTCAATCGGACACATACTCGCGAAAATCTGCCCGGAACAAACTTTTCGTTGCTTCTTAGAAACGGACTTAAGTTAAGTTTCTAAGGCCAATATTACACCTGTGTGTCAAAAAATCGGTTATCATTAACAAGGACTGATTTCATTAGTAGCAGAAAAAAGATTTCCTAATTTGGTTTTGAAACACATGAGATATATTGATTCACAGAATTCTGCTCATTCTGCATGTTGGGACTTAAGCATATGCCACGCGTGACTTAAGGACCTTAGGGGATTTCGGTTGCCAAAAGACACAATGCCGTCACCTTTTCCAACAAACTGTAAAGTTTGGTGACTGTAGCTTTATTAGTTTTTGAGTAAATCGTGACACACGCAGACAGACGGACGGTCAGACGGCCCGACGCATTACGTGTTCCTATAAGCCCACATTCCTGGGCTAAAACTGAATCTCTTCATGCTTCTGTACCCACTTACAACGAAATGCCTGTAGTCTAGATTCGATTAATTGTTAAGTGACATATGTGCTAGTCTAAGGCAAGATCAATAAGTATATTAATTAATTCAGCTAAAAATATGCAATCACTTTCATGCCCTTAATTTAAAAGTCTACCTTGCATTGATGACTAAAAACTTCCATTTGGAGCTTATAACTGTCGTATATTTCATAACGTTACTGTTGACTAAACTAATGCGGTTCCGATTCACTACTGCGTTGATGCGCGCCAAAATTCTTCCCGCCAAGAGAAAGTAGGGTGTAACCGAGGAGTGAAACATCGGAGAAAGCAAACCACTTGAGAAAGTATAGTACTACGTGAATTAAATAATGTGAGTTCACAACTACGCATGCAGTACTTGTTTGGTCGCGTGGGCGGACGTGTCGACAATCTGTCGAATTATTTCGAAATTTGTCGAATATTTTGGAAATTGCCTAAGATTTCCAAATGCATTATAAAAAATTGTAACATAGCAAGTCGACATGTCGAATTTTGTCGAAAGATTCGAAATTTCTGAAATTTCAAAAACAAATTCGAATGAAAAGTTTCAAAAATTGTACCGAATGAAAAATCTTATAAATTGTACCGAACGAAAAATTTCTAAATTAAACATAATTGTCATCGACTTAAGTTGTCGACTTGTCGAAGGTTGTCGAAAAGCCTCAAAAATAAGTTTGTTTACTTTAGACACAGGAACTGACTAATATGGATCTAGGCCCTGAAGGTCGAGGATAGGGATGCCGCGGACACGAACGTCTCGACAAGAACTACTGGAGCATGAACGTCTTTGACGCGAACGTCTCGAGGACCTGAACGTCTTGCGACATGAATGTCTGAATGGCCCGAACGTCTGATGACACGATACATAAACGTCTGTCACATTTAAATCAGTGCATTTCAAAATGAGCCACTCCACCCAAATATTAAAGTGTGAAATCTGTCTGTGCCATACCTAAGCACTGCAGTTTGTGATGCACATAAGACATTCCAGATTTTAGTGGCTTAATCTTAGCGTTTTGTGATTTTATTTTTAAGAGTGAAGACCTCTGCAGAAGTAGGAAATTAATTTGTTGGCTTGTCCTGGTAGATAAGACCCCCACTATAGAAATAAATCCGATAGCACTTTGACATTAGCACGGGGCCTGCATGGGACAGAATATGTGGGGTAATTTAGGCTTCTCATCACTCTAAGTTTCCACTATTATGCGTGAAGTGGCAGTCGAACAGAAACACACAGCAGACCACTCAGTAAACATTCTAGATTTTAGCTGCTTAATTATAATACTTGGGAATTTCATTTATACTTAGGCTAGTGAAAGCCTCCCGTGGAGTTAAAAAAATATGTTTGCATTATAGCTGAAAGATAAGACCCTTAATTGAAATCAATCCAAGATATGCCTTTGTCTTTAGCACAGGCTCTTGCATATAGTTTGGGATCAAAAATATAAGGATATGAGGGGTAATTTTTGCTGCTAACTACTCGAAAGAGTTTAAGTGGCCAACAAAACATGGTTCACATAAATGAAACTCCTAACCCGCTGGAAACCACACTGGAGGACCTCCTCCTCCAGAGGCGTAGCCATGGTGGCGAGGAGCAGCTCACAGGGGCGGAGAAACTGAAGGTCCTCCGTTGGCCACTGCGGCCACAGGAGAGTTCTCGTACACTTGAGCTACAAGCAACAAGCAAACAGTTAATTTAGATTCCTCAAGAGTGAAAAAAAAGTACGAGAAGGGTCACTGGCATTAGGTCGGTCGAGGCTGCGTGGCGTAGGCAACGGAGGGCGGGACAACTAGGGGGGTCTTTTCTTCGGTTGGAGGGGGAGGAGGAGATGCGGTTGCATGTGTGAATCTCCGCAGCTCTCCTTCGCATTCGCTCCTTCTTCTTCGTCTCTCACTACTGCAGCCACGTGGGATGTTCTTTTTATTCATGCGATTGCCGTTTGGTGTTTCACGAGAAGATTCAAGATTCGCAGTTTGTTAAATTTGAACAGCACTTCGTTTCGGTGTGCAAAAACAAGTCAAAAGGTTTATTCGACAAGAAGAAGCAATCGACAATGACAAAGACAAAGAATCAGTTTGTTGGTTTAATCTCCACCCGAAATCCTCTTCCTGTGTTGTAAGTCAACGAATTGAACTGGATGATGGCGACAGTTGAGGTTCCGATGAACTGCGACACGTTTCCCAATCTTCCGCATTGGCTAAATAAAAACCAAGCTCATTTGACCTCATTGCAAGTAAAGACTCTCCCACACATCCTCACCTGAACTTCGACGTATCCACCCTTTGGTAGTTCGTCTCGATTGGACTTTCTTCAATGAAGTAGACACGGAAGGAGTTGTCCAGGCATTGTGGTGGTGTCCCAGGGACATCCAAATATTTCAGAGTGAGTGAGAACGGTCTCCCACTCTGAGGAGCAATCACCGCCTGAAACCAACTCTTCGGTGAATAGTTCTGCGCGTTCTGATGAGGAAACGAAAGAGACTGCACTCTGTCCTTCCTCATTATTTCATCCGAATGCTCCCAGTAACTCGCGGCATTGTCAGTAGTGAATGTGAGTTTGAAGGAGGGAGGAGGGCCGCGATTGGCGGAAGACTCCAGCGCCAGCGTCAACAGAACTAGTTCACCATACGATGTCCTCTCGTTCCTCCAGTAAGTCTTATAACTGCCACACCAAATAAATTCAGACTCCTCATTCCTCCGCACTTCGTCAGTTTAATTTCACTCACCCATCCCACACGTGCACATTTTCATCATTAGCTGAATCCCACAGAGAGAGGAGAGCGTTCTCCCCCAAATTGTTCTTCTCCATCACAAAACGGAGACTCCATCTGATACTTTGTCCTTGATTCGACAGGACCCAAATTTTCCGTCGGAGGTCCAAATTGCTTTCTCCTCTGAATTCGATCGTTCCTCTGTTGCCATTCACTTCCACCACCTTCACGAGAACCAAACAAATTGCACTCTCTTCAGCACATCCATTCAATTTAACACCCTCAAAATAAGAAACAAACATCGATTTTTGTACCTCCGTCTGCGTGGGTAGCTGGGCAGTGGGAATCATTTCAGTTGGGTTCTCATCGGTGGAGTTGTCGTTGAAGGCAGCAGCTGATCATTCCTTTCGGTGGTCTGATTGGGAGTCCCACGTTTCCCAGTCTCCTGCAAATCGCTGCTAGGCTGCCTCCCTCCGAGGGACTCCGACAGATTCCGAAGGGACGTCTCCAGCTTCGAATCCCATCTCCTCAACTCTCCAATAAACAGCCCAGACAAATTGGCCAATGACTTCTCCATCTCCAATTCGGTCGTCGAGATTTTCTGAGACTGCGTGTGAGATAAATTGAGAAGCGACGTCTCCTTTCTCAATTCGCTTTTGCTGAGTCCCGCGTTAAAGGAATCCGATAAAGTTCGGTTTAATTTTTCCATCTAAAGTAAAATTATTCAGGTTTCGTTTACGAGGACAGCAGAACAATTCGGTGCAATAAAAAAATAATTTCACAGGATTATAAAATAAATTGACACGTGTAGCAATTTATGTTTTCATATAAAGTCTGGGACAAGTTGGAGAAGAGCTCCTGTTTGTTTCTTTCCATTTTAAGCATCCTCTCGTTTAAATTATCAAACTTCGAAAGCATTTCCGAATTGCTTTTCTTTAATTGTTGACTAAGCGACTCCGAAAGACATGACAAAAATTCATCCATCTGTTGTAAAAATGGAATTCGTTGAATTAAAAAAGTAAGTATTCAATTAAAATGGAACGAGTGCAGTCTCGCCTTTGTTTTGAGAAACTCCGTTGTTTTATTATTTTGGTCGGTGTGAAACTGACGAGGCTTCTCCTTCGAATCCTCCGAAGATCCCTAATTCACACAATTATTAATCTCAGAATCTCATTCCAATTTCTGAATGGGAACTTACGGATACAAATTGGCCATTTGCTGCACTCAGCAGAAATAAGAGGAAGGAGATCTTCAGAGGGAAGTCCATTCTTGATGAAGTGACAAGCTCAACTGAACGAAGATTTGGAAATGGCTGCAGAGATTTAGTTCATACGAAAGAATAAAAGCTAATTGCTTTTAATTCGTTGAAATTACCTGAAGGTTGCTTTAATACCGGTTTTTTGCAAGTGTTAACGTGCTCAATTTATCATGCAAAAGGTGAGTGTGGCATTCAGTAAGTGAAGAATCTGCTCGTGACGTGTGAGTAGCTGGAAAGACGAGTGAACTCGGATGAACTCTTTTTCCACGAAAAACGAACAGGTTTCTTGCTGCCTCACTTTGTCATCCGACTGGCTGTGCTTCTCTTTTCGCAGTGTGGGAGGGCGAGTTTAACACACTACTCATGTATTTTGAAGAAAGCTATTTTTTTCTCTTGGCTTTTTAACTTTCAGTCCACTGAACTCCATTTTTCTAGACAACCCCAAAGTCTTCGAACTACCGCTCCCCTGGGTCTCACCTGCAACCTTCGACTCGTTTATTTCATCAGGAGTTCCAACTCATTCTCAAGTATCTATGTCATTTTACCTGAAATATTTCACATTGAAACCCACACCGTGGACATAAGTGTGGATGCGTGTTGTGGCTGGTTGATGGAAGTGTGGCCGAAAGGGGTGGGGCTGGATGGAGGGAGGGAGCAAAGTGAGACGAGTATCTAAGAGAGTCTTCCTCGCACACCCCCCCCCTTGAGTGAGTTAGTACAAATAAACGGGAGAAGTCATTCCGCCATCCTGTCACTAAGAACAGGTTTTATTCCTTTGATGACGTCACTCTTTGAGATTTCTGGTGGATGACTATTAAATAAGGAAAAAACAATACTTGACTGGATGCGGAAGAATGAGTGCAAAACCTTAAGGCCATTCGTGGTGGACTGCCTTGGTCCTGAATTAAAATTAATCTTTTCAATAATTTATCATAATTAATACTCTAATTAACGCCGTGGCAATTTATTTAAATCCCCATAACTCTGTTTGGTGTGGTCAGAACGAAACTCTTTATTAATTACCCGTTCATCCTTAAATCCTCAGTGTCTCAATTAATTTATACGGGTCACAATTAATAAACTTTTTGTCGGGAAGCTTACCCTATTAACACATTAACAGCAACTTGACTAAAGCCAACCAGCTATTACCTAATTACAATTTATTTAAAGCTCAGACTTAAGCTTAGACAAATTTAAAAAGGAATTCAAACCATCCACGTGCTCAGGAGTCATGATTAGGATTAAAATTGACTGAATAAATAATCAATAAATTCGCACACCTGTGATTATGTAAGTTATATTTCAAACTCTATTCCAGCAAACCACAGTAATTTTCAACCGAATTATCCTTTCAGTAATTATTCCACAGTAAGACTCATAATGTCCTTTTAAGCGTCCTGATAAACCGGTTAGAGGTGATGTCTTAAATTTCGTCAAGAATTACCGCTTTCTCATTAAAATAATATTTGCTACTCACTTAATTTTACTAGTCCATATTCACTTAAAACTTGTACAGTCCACCTCTGAACAGTAAAAACTTCCACTTCAAATTATTGTTGGAAATTCGATTACTTTAACGGACTACATTAGCTATATTGAATATTGTAATTTTACAAATTCTGGAATTTGGGACTTTAGCACTTGCCACACGTAGCTTAAGGATCACAGTGGAAATCGGTTTCCAAAATACAAACCGCCATCGCTTTCTCTAATAGACTGCCAAGTTTGGTGATCGTAGCTTTCTTAGATTTTGAGTTAATTACAATATAGGCAATGTGCGAAGTGGTATTTTGTTATCGTGATTAATTGGGGGGGGGGAATTGTTAGGTAACGATTGATTTCACCACGACTATTTGGGTATTAACGTGATCAATGTGATAAATGTATCCTACAATGCTAAACTATTGCCCATCTTACAATCCTTAAGCATTGATACCATTGATCACATTAATCACATTGATACCACTTTTTGTTACCACTGTGATGGTAAAAAGGGTTGGTAAGGGGTAAACTTCGTGCCCTGAATATAGATAAACTATACAATTTACCGTAAAAACTTAATCACCTCTAACGGGCTTGTGAGTTGCAAGCTCATCTTTTGATAGACGCAATAAACCATGCGATGTACATTGGTACACAATTTCAACTCAATCGGATGCATACTCGAGAAAATCTGCTCGGAACTAACTTTACAGTGCTTCTTAGAAACACACTTAAGTCAAGTTTCTAAGGTCAATTATAGACTTGCGAGTCCATAGAAATTAACAAGGACTAATCTGTTTACTAGCAGCAGCAAAGATTTTCTCATTTGGTTGTGAAACACATGAGATATCTCGCTTAACCGAAATCTACTAATTCTGCATGGGGGGACTTAAGCATTTGCCACGCGTGACTTAAGGATCATAGCAAAATTCTGTTTCTAAAAGACACAATGCCATCGCTTTTGCAAACACAATGCCAAGTTTGATGACCGTAGCTTCAGTTGTTTTCGAGCAAATCGTGACACACACATACAGACAGACGGTCAGACGGCCGGACACATTACGTGTTACTAAAAGCCCAAATTCCTGGGCTAAAAAGGAGTTCTCTAAACACGAAACTATTCATTTGCTAAGTAAAAGCTATTTATGATGGACATAAAATACGTCATAGAACTGACTAAGCAAACACTCTGGCCTCATATTGAACATTCATAGCTATCTCTCTTTGAGCATGGACATTTGAATCGAATTTAATAACGCTGCAAGCCTTAAAACACAAAGAAATCTTCGTGTGCAGTTTAAAATCTAGTAAAGCAGATTAGAATCATTTCCTCAGGGCTCAGCGTACTGTAAGTAATTTTTGAAGACAAAATACATTAAGTTGTTCTCTCAAGTTGATCCAAATCGTGTTTCCTAAAAGTTAAACCCCAAAATATTACTTTAGAAGCTTACTCTGACTAACTTGTTCCCGTTTCCTATTCATCCAACAATTCTTTCCAAGTTTTACAAATATCGTGTAATTTGTGAACTCGTTTGGTTAAACTATTTCAATCTTTCGTGGCGCGGATTGTAAAGAGGATACTGACATGCGATAAATATTTTAAGCTATTAAAAGCAGTAGGGCAGCGTTGAACTACATTCTTATATATTTAGTTTCTTATGCAAGGTTGGTTTTTTATATTTAATAGCTTCTCGTTTCCCGTCTTGCAGTTAGTTTTTGGTGGGGTCGCATAAAGTTTGCTCTGCCGTGATCCCCACTGTTTTAGTCAGATGCTGTTCACTTTGATGATTAAAGAAGAGCTAAGGAAAATAATCCATTATCCATTTTAGCAAGACTCAATACCTGTTTTGATCATGAACAAGCAAAAAATTTTAATCCTACAAATGTATTCATAAATGGCTTTCCTTCTAATTAAAAAGAAGCCAAGTAATATTCATATTGACTGATCAGTGCGTCATAAAATTACTTAAGCTAAGGATGGCACTCCACCGTTGACTTTCCTTGATTGCTTCAATATTCACTTCAGAAGTCATTATTAGGCAGCACAGTTGACCATTTATGAAAAAAAAGTTTTTCTCAAACAAAACTGTTGATATCGCCGATGAAATTCCTTCAGCATCTAAAATTCATTTTTTAACTTGAACTTAAAAACCAAAATGATTCCAAAAAATTTTCTCTCGATGATTTTTGGTACTTTACTTTACACGATCAGAACTGTCTGGTGCATAGGACGGGAGAATTTGCTTCGATGCGACGAAGCTAACAAACCGGAATATACTCTAGAGGTTTTACCCGGAAAGATGTGTACAGTTCATCTTTTCCATTATATGAACGACCCGTCAACCTTAAGTGTTCGTGATTTATTTGTTTATAATAACAGAAAAAATGTTCTGTTCACAATTAATTTCCCACAAGAAAACAAAACCGGACTTCAATTACCCGAGCTCTACCCTCGAAATGACTTCTTCGAACAATGTTCAATCCAGGTAGTAATTGAGCACCCAGGTGCCAGGGAGCTTTACCGCCCTGTGTATCTCTGGGCTTTTATGCTTTCATTGTTCCAAATGAGAAATCGAGGAACTCACAATATATTCATATTGGTCCATTTCGATCCAATTAATCAAACTGACTTTGAACAGTCATACTTACAGAGTTTAACTTTTGAATTTTTTCTACATGACGCGAATATACCAGAGGCTTCATTCTTTCCCAACACAATAGTTTGTCGGGAATGTGAAGAATTCATGTACAACCTCCAAACTAATTCTACAATATTCCGTAGAAAGCAGCTCGACTACCTGAAGCAGAGTGGAAAATTTGTTGCAACAAAAATGGCTGTTGTAAGTGGCTATTTACAAAACGAAGTTCAGTTAAACAAAGCAAATTCTGGTTCATCTCCAAAGAGACTCGAGTGTTACGATCCGCTGTGGACACGTCAGTATGATTTCAGGCAATTACTCAATTCCGAATGTGCGTATAATGAAGATTTGCTTCTGAATATTTTTAACACTCTAAACTTTACGTTAGTAGGGCTTTACAGAAACACTCCATACAAATTTGGAGAAATTCGCTACGAATTCGTTGGACTTTTATACCTGAACAATATTTATTTTTCATTTCCGGAAAGTCTAGTTCAAACGTATCAAAATATTAATTTCCTCTCGTCGTATGAGATATTCTGGGTGTACTGTGACTTTGAAGCAAAGCCACCTACACAAATATCTTTCCCTGCTTGGTGGAGTCCGTTTCAGTGGAAAGTCTGGACTTCACTTGCAACCTGCATGTTACTCATGGCGACATGTATTCTTTTTTCCTATCCAGAAAACCTACACAATCGATTTTTTGTGTGGTTTTTTTCCCTGTTTGAGACTTTCAGGGTGATTTTGCGCCAGGACGGCAATTCAAGGAATTTTATATTGCTTTTGTGCAGCGTAACAGCGTTAGTTTACACTTCTTTGTACGAGAACCTAATCACAAGTGAACTTATTGCACCGACAAAGCCTAAAATAGTAGAGTCATATCAGAAGCTTATGGAACTAGGATATACGTTTTTGATTAGTATTGATGCAACTGCGCAAACAAACTATCGCAATCTATCGTATAATTTTACAGAGTATTCGGCGTCCATTAACTATATTTTAAACAAAAGAAAATCCATTTTCTACGCGCAAAGTTCATTCTTTTGGTTTTATGGAAGTAACCCTACCTTAAAATACGCCGAAGTTGCAATAACAACCCGAGGTTTAGCTAACATCCAGGCTCAACGCGCCATGAATTTTGCAAACAACACTGTATCTTGTTTTACCACCTTGAAATCCTCAGATCCGTGTTTCGGCATGATACGTGCAGATGTATTTTTGTACGAAGATGTCGGTAGTTTTATCAGAAAGGCTTTTGAAACTGGGACAATTCATTTCTGGCGACAATTTCATGACTTCCATTTAGGTTTACAGGTGAAGAAAAACGCTTTTCACGACTCCGAGGCCAATGTTTTAATATCATTGAAAAACTTAACTCCGATCTTTATTGTTTGGCTTGGCTCATTAGTACTTGCAACTCTTGTGTTAACATTGTGGGAAATTTCAATTTACCATAGGTTTAAAAACCTTTTAAGTGAATGCAAATTCAGCAAGAATGCAGATGCGGTGATAAGATTGTATTGTCGTAGCAAGAAGTTTAGATCGTATAGTAAGCAAACGTTAAGGATTTTGTTTCATAGAAGGATCAGAAAAACAGGGAACATATTCGATGGAATCAACGCTCGCAAACGACAAGAAATTGGATGTAAAATCGTGTGAAAAATGAATAAGAGAATGATTGAGTTGACATCTAAAAATTCTGCTTTTCGAAACTGGAACACATATTAAAATCACATTTATATCGAGCAAAAACCCCCAGCAGCGTCAAATACTAGTCATAGTTTTCAATACATCAAAAGTGTTTTTAGATATACTAATGACTTGTTAAGTCTGTAATTAAAATTGCGTTATCCTGATTGTTCTGACCAACTGCTGGATGTATTGTTCCTCATACTATACAGAAGTATACTGCTTGTGATCCACGGGGTATCAGATTATCAGCAGGTTTCCATTATCCCGAAAAATTCAGTGATAAACACAATCCACTTTGTGGATTGGAAAAGGAATGCTGTCTCACTTGTGCTAAATAGCGTTGCACGTTGTGGTCAAGAGTAAATTACCTCCTCATACCCGTTCATGAAATGAGAATCTCTATTTAATGTATTCATGTATTAACCTTGAAGTTCAGAATTATAATAAAATACATAAAAACACTTTTTATCATGAAAACGAGCCTTGAATTATTTGAGTTGTACATAAGCTCATGTAAATGATGGATTCTAGGCTGAAACCGAAACTGAAACCCCATTCCGTAAATTAGATATTCATTTAATCATCTTAATTACATTATATTTTCCGTATAATCCATTCAGAATGGAGATATACTAGCAGATATAAAGAACCACATGACGATATGTTTTATGACGAATAACATGAGGATTTTTAGTATATATTTAATATTAATTGCTTTTTAACTCGATTGCAGATTTCATTTTAAATGTAAATATTAATTTTCAGAATGAGAAACCACATGTGACGTTAATTAGTGTCACAGAAATATATAAAAGGATTTGTATCGTGTGAGAGTTTTAGATGATAAAAAAACTTGCTACTTTCGCCATTTTGCAACAATCTTCGATCTTCTTGTGTATTCTGGATTTGCGTATTTAAAATTTGCAACGATGTGAAAAAGTACTGATACTCTAATTGTGCATGTGTATGGCGGTTTGTTTTGTTTCCAGAAGTAAAAAAGTTGTCGCAGTAAAAATGGAAATGTTCCAATGGTTGACCTTTGGTGACGCTAGGGAGTCAGTGGAGAATTAACTCCCCACGGTGTCTAAAACATCTTTGAAAAACGTCTGCGAACTATTACTCCCCTGGGCCTCAATTGCAACCTCGGACTCGATTTTTTCATCACGATGTCCAACACAGTCTTAAGTATCTTCGTCAATCAATGTCACGTGACATTTTTCACAATGACACCCACACCGTGGACACGAAGATGTGTGTAGTGGCTGGTTGATGGGAGTGTGGCCGAAGGGGGTGGGGCTGGATGGAGAGAGGGAGCAAAGGGAGACACGTATCTAAGAGAGAGTCTTCGCAGGAGGAAGTGTTCCCAGACAATCTGAATGGTTTGTTGTTTTATTTATTCAGCTCAATTATTCCACGAAAAAGACGAGGAATAAATGTGTACCGAAATCATTTAGCAACAACTGCGCTTAATCTTCATTACACTCAGCTTCATATCATTTCACCAGTAAATATTCTTAGATGCGTTTAGCTTGAGGTCGGGTAGATGTCGAAGAAGTGTAAATTGCGTGACGAGAAGGAGTGATGGTGAGGAGTGGATGTTAAATTAGCTGACAAGTTTCTATTATCTACCGTATTGCTCTCACCCAAGACCCAAGTACTCACTTGCTGTGTGCTAATATCAATTCATTTATTACTATTTATACTGTGCGTACTTATTTTATGCCTAAAATCTGATCATAAGATTTAACGACTCCCTTGGGAGATTTTTCACTGAATGATAATAATAAACATTATTATTATCTCTCTGTGCAAGTGAATTTAAATATTTAGCTCGTATCTATTCTGTTTGTATCTAGCCAATTGTACTTGTACGTCGGTGAGAAGCAACCTTGCGTTGCGAAAGGAGCTGCACGAAAGTGAGCATTAATTAGTAAGGCAGGATGAAACTGCCATGAATTGCCATTCTTTTAGAAATGATTTTCTTGAATAGATGATACAAATAAGATGCGGAGAGAATAAATCAGAAGTTTCCAAAGCTTCAGTTTCCAGTGGCCACGTTTAGCTGTGGAACTATCGAAAAAGTATATTGGATACAAATTTGTTTGGAGAGTTGTTGATAATTTTCTTCCCGTTCAAGAAATTTAGGAGCTTACAGATTATCGATTTTAAAAGTACAGTTGAAGTAACCACGGATCACTTACAACCAAATGCTAACGATAAGTTCGAATAATTAATGAACAGTCTTCTACATGTAGGAGAAGGAAAATTGTTGGGAAACACAATTAATTAAAGCATTTATTCAGCACCTTGAGTAAATAAAATTCGTCGAAGATTTCCAACACACATAACTCAAAAATCCCTTTTCATTAATGAAACAGTCTACTAAAGTTACGTCCTAATTTATTGGCAGTAATTATTTTGCTAGATCAAGCGAATTAAACAAGCTAAGCCCGATGCTTCGAAGTATACCATACTTGGGAAACACACCTATCATGAATTTGTTAAACAATCTATGTTGTATTTCGATACATTATGAGTACACTTCTAACTAAACTAAGCGAACACCAAGTTGATTTCTAAAGTGGATGACGCTTCTCGAGGTAAATTCAAATAATTTTTTTTCTGGGAACCATCTACTTACCTCAAATCTAAGTCCTCGCTGAATTCTATAGAATTTATTAGCTGTTTCCTGTCTGTGTTAATGTCATAGGGGGACGTGACAGGATGATTTCAAGTTTGATTTTTCTGTTTATCTTATATTTATTGCCACCAGCAGAACGATTATCTTTGTGATAGAAGTAATGTGTAGAAGAATCTGAGAACCAGAAACACCTTCAATGACAACCAACATGAATAAACTAAAGTCAGGAATTGGAGGATTTAATCAGTCAATTTAATTAATCGTCAGTTGGACTAACAACAGTAACTTTACAACTAAATAATTAACAACGAAGTGGGTGATGGATATTGATGAAATGAAAGTAAAAAAAGACACGACGAGTGGCTGGAGAAATAGTGCGAGCCTAAACGCCAATTGGGGTTAACCTGGTGTTGTCCTAAATTAACTAATACTCTAACTAACACAATAAGCCAACTAATAAAATTCTCAGAAATCTGTTTGTTGTTGTGAACACGACGAAAAATCACGATTAATGAATCGTTCAGTCATCTTAATTCTTTGGTTCCCTCACATAACTTATTTATAACTCTTAGAGTTAATTAATGTTGTGTCGGAAATATTCAGTAATTAACAAATTGTCTAAAATTCAATCAAAATTCGAACTTTATTAACTAACCACAATATCTGTAATTATTAAAATGAAAACGTGCAAGCAGTCCGTGTCCGCAAGCAGAGTCAGTTTAAGTTTAATGATGACCAATAAAATATCAAACATCAATTAATTAATTCACACACTTGTGATTAATTTACTAAATTTAATTAATAAAAGTCCTACGTGAAAGGCAAAAAGAAAAACAAAGTTTTTAGTCTATGATATGCTCATCATCTTAACTTGTTAATTAATTAATTAATCAACACTTTAATCAGATTTAATCGAAATTTTCAAACTTCCGAACTCTCACACTTTCTTTCACATTCACTTTCAATTTCTAATTAAGGTTCTTTTTTGTAGTTAAGTGAATTATTATTCCTCCAACAGTTAACAGGCTATCTTAATTACTAATTAATAATTAGCAGGTAATTATTTGTTTCGTTAGGTCAGTTGAACTTTAGGTTATTCCACAGTGAAGTCCTTAATTAATTAATTAGTCAATCATGATAATTCAATTAATATGTGAGTGTCAAAGGTCAAAGAGGCGGAGGATGAGAAATGTGGGTAACAATTAAACAACCTTAATTTATCAATTAATATTTCTCAATTAAACTACTTTTCTCATTTACTTCACTCCGTAGGAACTCGCTACCTTCTTCGATTTTTACTTCGTTCTACCATTGTCTTCGAGGTGGGAACTTCAACAACAGCGTCGAATTTGTCGACACTTTCTTCGGTAGAGTTGACTCCCCCTTGCCTTTCCAATTCGCTTTCAAAGTCGACGTTTTCTCAGATTGGTTCGCCTCCGTCGGAAACTCATCTCCTCCATTTGTGCTGACCAGCTTTCCTGCAGCTCAGACCCAAAAACCGTGTTGCTTAACTTTGATCGGTGTGCAAGTTCAGATTCGTTTTTCAGTGAGTTGTTGCTGTGGGTGTGTCACGTGGAACTGTCGCGCGGTGGCCTTCGGCTTTTCGGGTGGCTCGACCAATTGGAGACAGACTTCGGCCTCTTCAGCACAGACAGACATCAGCGGCTGGCGCTGCAGCTGCGTCTGCGGAGAGTAGCACGTCACTCCTGCGTGGTACGCCTCTGAAGACCCCGGAGTCTACACAAGGTGACACACATATGTTTCAAAAGTCACTCAGATGGTCACAAGTCACTGGAGGATGTGGAAATCGTAACTTACCACTTGGGGGTAAACCTGGTAGCCTTTGTGGCGGTGCGACACTGGAGGACCTCCTCCTCCAGGGACGAAGCCATGGTGGTGTGAAGCAGCTCACAGGGGCGGAGAAACTGAAGGTCCTCCGTTGGCCACTGTGGCCACAGGAGAGTTCTCGTACACTTGAGCTACAAGCAACAAGCAAACAGTTAATTTAGAATCCTCAAGAGTGAACAAGAAGAGGGTCGCAGCAGGTCGTTTGAGGCTGAGTGGCGTAGGAAACGGGAGAAGGGACGGGTGATTTTCTTCGGTGGGAAGGTGTGGAGGGGGAGGAGCAGGTGTCGTTGCGTGTGAAAATCTCCACAGCCACTCTTCACATTCGCTTCGTCTTTTTCGTATCTCACTACTGCAGCCACGTGGGATGTTCTTTTTATCCATGCGATTGTCGTTTGATGTTTCAAGCTCCGATTCAAGATTTGCAGTTTGTTAAACGACCAGGCACACTCTTAATGGGATTTTGGGTCCCCGCTAGAATGGGTTTTATTATTTGCATAACGTTATTCGTAAAAATTCTCAACAATTAAGTTTTCCTTAGCTGATGTGAAAGTTACAATCCAATTGAAGTCTCACCTTCCCCCGTGTTCTCACCAACACAGTATCTGCCAGCCACAAGATTCTGCCCACAAGATTTCTGATGAGACTTAATTGGCATGTTTTTTAGTTGCAGTTCAGTTGCAGTAACTAATTAATTAGTTAATTAGCAACTGGTGGATGGCGATGAAATAAGAAAAGCAATACAGACAGGAGGCATTAGAATAAGTTTGAGATCTTAAGGCCGTTAGTGACGAACTGTCTTTTGCTTAATTACAGCTCTAGTTAACGCAATAGCCATTTAATTATCCCCTGAACTAAGTTTGGTGTGGTTATAACAAAAATCTTCATTAATTTATCGTTGATTGTTAAGCAGACTGATTAATTGGTAGGCACAATCGGTCAAACAATTAATGAAAGGTTTTGAAAATGACTATTTTGGATCTATCGAATTGCACACAGTTGACCCCCACCGGTCACACGGGGGCAGGATTGGGTCATACAGTTTCATTGTGTGTGACATTTTATGAATAGATGTTAAATGGTTTAATAATATATTGGAAATAATATATTAATATTGGAAGCAAAATATTGGTCTGGGTAAAACAGTTTTGACCCCCATTGGTCTCTTACTATGCCAATTATCTCAAACAAGCCAAGTTTACTTTTCATTCCTGGAATCATTCTAGAATTCTTTATAAAACTATTCAAATCGGCTAATTGGAAGTAAAAGACCCCCTCGGGTCACACACGATTGACCGCCACTGGTCACAGAGTCAACCGATTGCCTCCGAAAGCTTGATACGACCTTTCTATTTGTCCAAGGCGTGTGTGTACAAACTTTTGGCCAGATAAATTGAACCGTTCATGAGTTATCGTCCGTACAACGCACAGACAGACACACAGACATCAAACTAATCTTATAAGCCCAAATTGACTGATCTAAAAGTTCACCCATTTATGATTAACTAACTGATAGTTTAAATTCTATAAAGCATTGTCTTTGATACCGACATTTTTTTCCAGAATGTCCGCTTCCGTATTAAAAACACATTTGCTACTCAATTAATTCCACTACTCCATTTTCACTTAAAACTTTTGCAGTCCATCTCTGACTGATAAACGCCTAAAATTAAAATTATTGTTCGAAATCTGATTATTTAGTCGGATCCCACAGCTGACACCGTGTGACCGTGCCAGTGGAAATTCTTAATAATTTGGTCTAGTTTTCATATCGGTTAAAAGTAAAAGAATATTAATTTTGCCAAATGAAGCAAATTACATACGCTTAATTCTCCTTCGCTGAGAACATTTGTCTACGCCGGCCTCCGATTTCCAAGATTTTGTAGTGATTGTTCATTCTAAACCCCCAAATGACTGGTAAGAATGTAATAACATACCATTCATTTCATACCATTCATTTTATTTTTCATTTTTACTCTGTGTGCTGAGGTTAGTATTTTTCTCGCACACACAAGTCTTTTGTAACTACTCATCACGAGGTCAATTGGTGATAGGCCTATCTAATGTGAGGGAATGTGTGGTTCTATGCTCATCCTTCTTTCGAGTTATAGCCGTGGGAATGACAATACAATATGCTTTGTATTCACACGCTCAAGTACTGTACTCCTTTGTCTTAAGTAGCACTCTCCTCTTACTATATTTAATTAGCGTATGCTCGTCTGTATGTATGATATATTAAAGAATTCCAATCATGAAGAGCAGTTGTGAACTAGCTCCGAACACAAACACTTCAATCTGAATAAATACATAGACCTATTATTCCGCTTCAATATTAATTCCATTCTTCCCAAAATTATTCCCCAATTCAATTCATAAAATTCGAAAGCTAATATAAGAAAAAGCAGGCGCTAATTTTAAGGTCACATTTATTTTTGATGACGTTATCAAGGAAGCTAATGAATTCTGCCGGAAATTCTGTATTTGCAAATTCTTCCTTTAACAAAAACTTCCCGATTGAATTGACGATACAGCGATTCGATGTGAAGGGAATTCGAACTAAACTGGATTTCAAGGTAGTGGAGCTCAAAGTCAAATATTAAGTGACACATGATCTGAGTCTAGTAAAATATTCGCACATGTAGTTTGGTGATATCTGGTGTCAATTGCCCTTCATTGCATCATAAAACAGGAGTATCAATACAAAGTGTTAGTCTAAACTATGACGAATGTTTTCATTGGTATTTAGTGATAGGTTAGTATGATAATATTAATACCAGCAAAACAAGTACGCACAAAATTAATTGCTGACTTGCTACATGAAATAAGATGTTGTTTAATAAATGTTTCTCAAGTTTACTCTCTTTTCGCACCTTCCATTTTAAATATTTTTCACTTTTTGTTTAAGGACAATTCACTCAATGATGAGCAGTTTAATTATGTCTAATAAACTTGTATTAAACACTTACTCAGTGAATGAAGCTATTTTTACTAGTCTAATTATTGTGTGTCGGTTTAATTTACTTAATTTAATATACTTAGCCATGACAGAATAGCGATGAAAATATGCATTAAATTTAAATTAACATTTTATGTTTAATACTACTGTTTACAATACAAGAATTTACAATTACCACTACAGTATAGGTGCCAATACCTTAAGTAGACCAAGCTCTAGGGTTATTTCATATTTTGCTTAGAACGCCATTAGTTTGGATTCCGTTACTATGAATTCCACAATACCTTGAATTCCCTTGACTTTCAAATCTTTACTTCCAACTATTTTACTTTCATTTACTTCACTTTCAAAACCGGATGCGTGACACTGTTTCGCTGATTAGCTTTCCTCTTGTGCGAGTGTTTAGGAAGATTTAGACAATTTTATTCAGAGGTTGAGTGAATACTGAGAAACATACGGTGGAAATAATGTCAACAAAATTTCCATACGCATCAAAATTATAAGAAATAAATTTGAATCTCAAGCACGTGGTATTGAGTTGGAAAAGCAGCTGCAGACAAGTGAATCTAAACTAGCACGAAAGGATCAAACTGAGAGCTGCGAAATTACTCACTTGGTTTTTCATTGAGACACTTGGAGATAGAAAAATATTCATTGGGTGATCTCGTCTGTGAGTCAGGAATAAATTGATTTATTTACACTCGCATTCCAAGGTCGATTCCATGCAATGCAAGTTAACTATAATGTTAAAAGGATTGCTAAATGATTAACAGTTTATGCCGAAGAAATTTTCATCGATAGAAGTAAATGTAAATTACTTATTGACACAGAACTAATTCAAATCGATGATGCACACTTTAGTCAAGAAAAACAATGTGGAGCAAACTTTTGTTAACAATAATTACGAGCAATTTATTAGTTTCATGATCTCATTTTAACAATTAATAAACCGTGGTAAACCGGGTGTAAACAAGAAGTGAAACCATACAGCTATTTCAAACTTACTTTTCCTAAACAGT
>JAQGBV010001014.1:0-18999 GCA_034698685.1 Isotomurus pseudopalustris
TTTACCATTTACATGCAGTGCCAGCAGCTGCCAAGCTTAATGGCATGCTAATGGCAAAAGGGGCAAACAGAAACGTTGCCATTACGGAAAAATCGGTACTGGTTGAGTATTAAGCCATTGGGATTGTGTTACTTGGGTATACTTTTCTTGGGAAAACCCAAGGCTGTCCAAAACCGCTATTAGTTTTATTTCAAAATTGCATCAAGAAAAACGAAGCAATTGGTTGTCGTTTGAAACAATTTTGGTTAATGAATTGCTTGCTACTACAAATGCCACTGTGAACCAAAGGATTCCTTATCCCAATCCAAACTGGGAAACATCCTCTGCAGCGATAATTTGGTTAAAGGATGGGTACTCAGAACTCGGTTATCAAAGTGATTTCGGTATACTGCTGGACAAGGTTCCTTACCAGTTCAATTATTATCCTTTGCTTACATCTCGCTATGCATTTGTCACATGTTCTTCTATTGAAAGTTTTATGGATTTTAAAATATACAGAAATCCTTTTGATACAATAAGCTGGATGTGGTATGTATTATCCATTGCATTGTCAAGCTTTTTGTGCTCATGTTTGGCCATGCTTGTTAAAACCAGCAAAGAAAGAAGCACATCTGTGATAAAATTAATTCGAGAAACAATCGCTTATTCACAAGAGTTTATCTTAATGTTTGTGGATGCAAGTTTGCTAAGCCATAGAAACCTTTTGACCTCAAACAAACTGTTAGCATTCTTCACACTTTGGACACTGGTTACAGTTGTATTGAAAAACGGATACATTGGAGTTTTAACAGATCAAGTTGTTTTGCCGTTATCTGGCAGTGTCCCAACATCGTTACAGAAAGTTGTTGCTGCTAACTTCAAAATTTATACTGTAGAAGAACCCAGATTCAGAACAAGCGCACGCCTAAAGACAGTTGAAAACGTTTCCAGGTATTTGTCAGACTTTGAAGTATTCACAGCCAACGAACTAAGCAAGGTTATTCATACCAAACTGCTTGAAGGAATTATGAGTGGGATTGTAAAACTTCCTGCAAACGTTTCTCATACGGCTATTAACAATGCTAGAAGTTATTTTTATTATAACTTGTGTTTAAGTGGAACAGAAGAACTAATCAGAACGACTGCGTTTAAAATTTATGACGAGACAGTTGACTTATACTGTAAGTTGCATTCTATTGGTTATAACGAAGGGATAATCTTTAGCCATACTTCTGCAGTGCAATTTTTTTCCAGCCTTAAGCGGCTTATTGAGAGAGAGTATGAACATAAACTGCTGAATCAGATGTCACGTGTAAGCTTGCGCAATGCAATACAAATCATTCCCAAATGCAACAATTCCGTCCTATTGGCCAACAGTTTGGAAATTGATGCAATTAAATCTCAGATACTTAAACACCGATCGAAGGTTACACGCCAGCTATACCATAAAAGTAACCAAACTTTCGCTGATGGTGAAAGATTTGCTTTGTTCTCGAAAGTTGGAGGTCCAAAACTTCCAAAAGCATTTCTTAAACTAATGGAGTCGGGTTTGGTAATGCAGTGGATAAATCTTATTGAGCACATGGCTGTTCTCAAGGATTTACGGGAATCTGAAGGCATAGGCGATGAGAGCGTTGCTGCTGCTCAATCCATACAGTCGAATATCGCAAGTGTATTCATTTTGTTTTTAGTTTGCCTTGGATTCGTCTTGCTGTCTATTTTAGTTGAAGTTTTTTCGGGAATTAGTTGGCAAAATGTAAAGCTAAAGCTTGACCTAATAATAAAACAGCTTGGAAGAAGATGCGGAAAATTAATTTTAAAGTTCCTAATGTTTCGTACGTATCGTAGAAATTAAGAGTATAACAATTAAAAGGTATTTACTTTTGATTATGTGAAAAATAAATACGTTAATTAAAGTCCGGTCTAAAGAAGGAAATTCATGCATTGACGTTTCATTAAATTAGTTTAAGAATTTCAACCAAGCTTGTTCGTAAATGTAAGTGAAACCTTATCAATATATCTATGGTAATGAAAACGATTATTTGTAAGCTTAGTTTATACAGACTGAAATCAAAATTATTTATAATTTCTTACCCGCTTCGTTACACTGGAAACTGGAACTCACAAAGTTACACTGGAAACTTTTCAATTGAAACAATTGGAAGTCCATTGTGGAGCCTCAAAGGAATAGCTACACAGTTGATAGTATCCTCTAAAGGGGGGAAACAATCCGAGAGTGTCTGAACAAATTTTCCGTTTCGATTGTATACTGTGTGTAACGCCCTCGTATCTGCGCTTTGTGGAAGTCACTCAGGTCTGGGGACTTCCTGGAGGGTACGCGAATGAGACGCCTACGAACGACACGCCTGCGAACGAGACGCCGCGAATGACACGCCGCGAACGAGACGCATCCATTTATGGTTTCGTTAGAAGTCATACGATTGTTTTTAAATTTAATTTAGAGAGCAAATTTAATGCCTTGTGATGAATTGCTGGTCTGGTTTTTATGACTCGAACTACTGGCTTCAATGTTAATACATCATTACTTAAATGAATGAGTGGTTTCTAGTGATGGTTTGGGTCGATTATCCGTTCCGATAATGATGCTGGATTTGCCAATGCACTATCTATAAATTTGAACATTTTTTGAATTGCAGCCAATCCCATTTATTTGTTTCCAGAATTATTTTTAGCAATTGTAGTAATAGCTTATCAACAGGCACACATATGCTTGAGAACAGTATTCTACATGAACTGCCCTGCAGTGTAGGTCTTTTGAGATGCGGAACATAAGCAGCTTCTCGCAGCCAGTGCAGTGTGTAGAAACGTTTGTCCACGACTCAGTGCAGCAACAGAAGAAGTGGCACACGTTCGCAAACTAGAAATCTCCATTTTCATCAGAAACTTCACTGCTGAGTCCTAAAGAAATGGCCCGTCTTTATTACGTTAATTATAAAGTGTTTGACTCAACAGACTTACGATCGTGTCTTCGCACACACTCCCGCAGCTCACAAATGAAACGACAAAAGTCAACACGATTATTGCAGAAATCGCTTTCATTCTCGACAACACCGTCACGAAACTGTTTGTAGAATTTTGCTGGATTATTCTATGTTCATCACTTGTTGCATTCAAAACTGCGTTCGATGGATTGATTTGTATTATGAACAATGCTCATTATCTACTCGTTAAGGTGTAATTACCACTCAATTGTAGGGACGGTAGTGTAATTAACACTTAATTACAACATGTCATTATCGTCAAAAGTTGGGCTGCTATGCTAGCTAATTAGCAATCTAATTACGATAACTTATTAGTATATTGATACACAAATGCAACATAATTAACTTCATTTTTATTGGTGAGATGTGTTTTTTAGGTTTATTTCATGTAGTGAAGAAGTCTTTACGTGTATGCTCCATGTATTCTGAATCCAACTTAACGACAATTATTATAGCACAGCATACAGCAGAATATCTGAGAACCATTTCGATTTCATTACTAAACAAACGATGGATTATTTCCTCACGCTTTATAAACTGCATTTGATACTAATAGATGGCTGGTAATAATGTTAAAGGAATATCTGAAAAACCTAACAAGTACGCAGCAACTTTGCCTCAGAACCCTCGCCTTATTGCATCCGTCCGTAAACCTGAAAGTTCCGTCGGAAAGTCTTCTTTACAATCCATTTCGCTCAACAAACCTGAAATCAAAAAATAGTTTTTATTACGTGAATTCCAAATCAGTCTACTTAAAAGTCGCATCGTATTTTTCAACACATTCTTACAGTTTGGGAATGTGACCACAAATGTTAACACGAGTAGTGTAGAAACGTCCTTCATTTCAGAGCAGACAGCAATGAAATTGCCTTCCAATGTATTTGTAGAAGTGTGCGCTCTCCCAATTTCCAGTTCAAACTAGGTCAGATGCTGTTATTTGTCTTATGAGCAGTGTGCATAATTATCTACTCGTTACTACGTACCTAATTACTGCTTATATTGGAAACGATTACAATTTAATAATAAGGCTGAGTAAAAGTATTCCAAGTTTGGGTCTGGAAATTACAAAATCAGGAAGCTGATAATAAACATTCTTCAGCAGGGTGCGAATTGATATTTTGTTATCATAACAAATTGGTGTTATAAACTGTTAGCTAGTGATTTGTTTCACCTATAATATTTTAGTATTAATGTGATCAATGGGATCTCTGTATCCTA
Organism: Isotomurus pseudopalustris; assembly: GCA_034698685.1. Lineage (NCBI taxonomy): Eukaryota > Metazoa > Arthropoda > Collembola > Entomobryomorpha > Isotomidae > Isotomurus > Isotomurus pseudopalustris. The sequence goes on from JAQGBV010001014.1 coordinate 4,200, forward strand.
CAACGCTAAATTACTCCCTACCATCCAATGATTAAGCATTGATACGATTGATCCCATTAAACCCATTCATCACACTTTTTGTTACCACTGTGATGGTAAAGAGCTTGGGAGGTGGTAAACTTCGCACCATGCTCTTTGGGATTGTCTCATTCGCAAAATGCTCAACTTCTTTTAATATTTATATCACAGGAAAACGCTACACTAAAATTGTGCTGCTTTTATTCCTGAATTACATTTCTATAGTTTATGGAAAGGTTTCCACAAAATTCCGGAAAGCAGTTGTACATAAATTCCATCTACATTTAACTCATTTGCACAGATGTTTCAACTGCCAATTTTGTTGCTGTATAGTTTTTTGAACACACTTTTAAATACAATAACAGCATAAAATAAAACAGCATACGCTGTTACAACTAACAAGCTGAAACTATACAAGCTGATTAGAGGTCTACCTAATTAGGAGGATTTTAGTACAACGCAACACAACAAGTGCAACGTTTTTAATTTTATTCGTAGTTGGTGAAAGTTTCTAGGATGATTAATTTCTTGCATAGTAGACTACTTATGCGTATGCTCCTTGTGTTCTAAAAAAATATAACAGTCTGCTCTTACACACCAGAGCTTACAATTACTAGAGCTGCTTTAAACATAACTAGCTTTACATAACTTACCAGACAACACAGTCAAAATTTGGGTACAAAATTTTGTGTTGGCAAAGGAATTTCGTATGTCGTATCATAAGCTGCTGAATGCGTTCATGTAAGTTTTTGGTACATTAAAAACCAAAAGTCATCTAGCTCTCAAACACAAATATTTGTACCAACGTTAGTGTCACTTCTCTCTTCATCACAATCTCGTATAAAATGATATCACTTAAAACTACGACAAAAATTGCTCTAGGCCTAGGAAGGCCTAGTTCTCCATAATGGAAGGCCTAGTTCTCCATAATTACAAATCAATCACTTGTACGCATTGAAAACTTTGAGCAGCATAGTTGCCTTACTTATGGAATATTATGTTGACTATATTGCTACATTCCCACTGCATTGAGTTTCGCAAATAATGAGGGATATCATTAAAACCAATCCCACAATTCTCAAGCAGCGTCTAAATAAACCAAGAATTGATCACGGTTCACTCTCCAGGTTTATGTCCATAATAAAACCTTAGAGAAATGCTGATAATCTACAGTTTGCAGTTATATTCTCGTTCCCACCACTTATATTCAGATTATTTTTTCGGGAATTAGTTGGAAAAATTTGAAATACAAGTTAGATGTGACACTAAGACTGCTTGGAAAAAGTTTCAACAAATTAGTTTTAAGCCCCGTATTCGTCGAAAGAATCGTAGAAGCAGAAAGAAAAATTATGGATATCGACGATAGGTGGTAACATACTTATGATTCTCCTGAAGATGTATGCGTTTTTATTTTTGCGTCCTGATTTAAGAACAAAACCATTTTTTGAAGATCCAATCAATGAATATATAACCTGCGTAAAGCAGATTTTTGAACCACAGGTTGTTACGAAAACAAGGTAACTTGAAACAAACCTGTGTGTATGGACAGTGGACACCAAAATCTCAAAAGAACGAAATATATTGTCACTTGCAATCTCAAAAGAATTTTGGAGAATGGAAAGTTTCGACTAGGTTAAAATTTAGAATAATTGATCTGTATCCGTTTGGTGGATCTGAAGATGATACTCGATTATCTTGAATGGATACTGCACGCGATAGACCGACGGACTTCATACATTTCTCGATCAGTCTCAATTACCTGGGCTAAAAATTCCATCATTTTTAATGTTAGTTTGTTCTTATATTTAATTTGTAAGTAACATCTTAAATGATACAAACCTTGTCATGGATACGCCTTGAGTAGCTGATTAAAATATTTTTAGAATAGGCATTGAATTTAAACGCTTAGGTTGTTTTATCCATCTTTTCCGTGAAATAAGAGGCCAGATAGATGCTGGTTAGTTAATCAAATAAATTTAAGGAAAAGTCAGTACTTTGAACTTCAAATTAACTTTGGTTCTTAATTGTAAACTAAACCTTCAATGACATAATTGTGTCAACGTTTACGCCCGGATTTTTTGACTTAGTTTTAAATTGTGTGTACATATGCTGACCCAATAAGAGTCCAAAAGTACACTTCTTTGCATTTGTAGAGACATATAAGAGTTAATTTATATCGCGAATTAACTGCAGATGATCGCTTAGGTGGATATCACAGAAAGTATTTCCCAATGCGTCGACATCATGTGTAAAATGAAACTCATCAGGCAGAATGGAAGAAAAACACGCTCTACGAGCTCTGTGCAAAAAATGAAAATTCATTAAATACTTTACTCTTTCCAAATCTGGTTCCCATTCTGCATTGGAATTGTTTCAATAACGACTTGTGAATGGTTGTCTCAATTGCTTCAATGTGTGTACTTATATGGATTCAGTCTCATTAAGGACACTTTTCTGCATATATAAGTATTTTGTCGTTTGATCTTTAACTTCATATGTAGTGAAAAACTACAGCCTTTAATATTTGCAGCTGACAGCTTTTGGAAATGCAGTGGGAATATCTTATTGATTACAGGGTTGTTCTAAAGGATTTGCGGGCATCTGTAGGCAATGGTGACGAGATCGATGCTACTGCTCAACCAATACAATCCAATATTGCAATTGCACTCTCGTTCTGTTTTTAGTTTGTCTTGAAGTTCTTTCTATTTTGGTTGAAGTTGGTTCTGGAATTCGTTGGAAAAGTTTGAAATACAAGATAAAAATTGAAATTAAAACATCCAGGGAGAAGTTACAAAAAAACTGTTTTGAACTGCCACAGACGACAAAAGTATCGTAGAAATTTAAATTGAACGTATGGCTATCAATTAGCTTGCTCATTTGATTGTGTTTAATGGTTTGAGAAAAGAGTTGCGTTTCAATTAAGTGTTATTCTGTGAGTAGAAATAGAAATGCATTCGCTAAAATTCCAATCGACGAGTTTAGAAGTTGCGAAAACTTAAATACTACTTTATTCTTAAACTTTAGTTACACCTTCAATGATGCTACTTTTGTAAAGTATACGACTTGGATAACTAAAAAATACAAATTAAATGTGCATGGAAATAAACGTTAAGAATCTTGAAATAAAAGGAAGTTACAACGTCCAATGGTCCAATAAAATTCTGGATGTGCAGTGCATCGAGAACAAATGCATCTCATATATTTGAACCTTTCACACGCGTGCTTGAGGTGCGCCGTATGAGTGTGCATTTCATTGAAGTTTATAATCCTATAAATGTAAACTAGTACTCTCCGGAGGAATTTCTACAAAACTTGCAGTTGTTTCTTTAAGTTGGTTGAAGTTTGGCCGGTCTTCTGGTCGTTTTGCCCAGCATTTACCCATAATTTTGAAGCTAAATCCCAAATAAAGTAAATGAAGAGGTACATTTTTAAAATCATTCGATTTTTTTCATACATTCCATCTGACGCAGCTCTGGGTTTGTCAGGACGAAGACCAGACTTGATTAAATTTATAAAGTCCAGACTCCAGGACACACCAGGATATGGGATTTCACCAAGTGCAAATATCTCCCAAAGCGTGATTCCAAAAGACCACACGTCTGATTTTGAAGAAAACTTCTTTTCTGTTAAAGATTCAGGAGCAAGCCACTTCCATGGCAAAGGACACTGTTAATTTCCGAATAAAAATACCATCATAAAGTATTAATTGTTCTTTTATAAATGATTTGCGAGGGAAACCTCTGTGGGCGATTTCGCGTAGTTTGAATGTTCTGACAAGACTCGTGCTAATCCAAAATCACTTATTTTGGCTTTCAACGTTTTCGTTAAAAGAACATTCCGGGAGGCTAAGTCGCCGTGTACTATCTGGAAATTAAAACACGCATGGGAATTTTATGTAAAAATGCGCTCCTAAAAAACCCTACCCGTTTCGTTTCCATGTAATCACATGCATTGACGATATCCAAACACCACATCAAGAGACGGTGCAATCCATATTGAACATCAGTAGAGTCTTGCGATGTGTTCTCATAATTTGGACTGCAAAATATATTATATGTTTTCGATCGGCGTCAAAAAATAAAAGTACAACCCTTACGAAAAATGACTTCTATGATTTGTCACCTGACTGTAAAACCCAAGCACTCTTCAAATGATTGACGATGACAACTCAAAAACTCCTTGAGGCTTCCATTCTCACAAAACTCCAATGCTATCATAACGTCGTCTAGAAAATAAATTGACAAGTGTTTAGCTACTTTTTTCTAGAGATAAAAAAACGTGTAACAGTAAGTACTTTGTCTAATCTTCGATGTGCAGGCTCCATGAAATTTCACGATATTTGTGTGCTCTCCCAAATAAGACAGAACTTTAATTTCTGCTAAAAATGACTTAAAAATTTCAAGACACACAAGAGGTTTAACTTGCTTCAATGCTACTGGTATTGCTGGATTTTTGAGAATGTATCCAAAGCAGACAAATCCAAAGTTTCCTTCGCCAAGCTTTTTGTCTTGGTCTATTCAAAGTTGGATCTCCTTTGAATATTTCTTCTAAATAATTATATAAAAGAGTTGAGCTCACCGATTTGTATTTTTGATCTCGAAATTTCAAGTGTATGGTTGTAGGGCTGACAGTATATGATACTGTTAACAATGTCATCGGCAGACATGTTCTTTATTTCGTTGGATGAAACTCCATCACGAAACTGTTTGATATCTGACTCGGATAATTTTTTTACAGAAATTTGCAGGAACCAGATTCGCCAGAATAAGAAAATCATAATTGAAAAAAATAATAAAGCTATTGCTGATAGTCCAGCAATTAGTAATATGTTGGTTGATGAACTGGATTCTTTAGGGCCTGGCGGGTCTATTAAAATTAAAAAATGTTGTTCATGAGTATTTTGAAATTTAAATTTGGAAATTCCAAACGGAATTTACCAATAACGCTGACGTTGAAATATTTATAAGTTGTTCCTACAACACTTCTTGCCATACAACTGTAAACTCCAGAGTGGACTGGAAGCACATATTTTAGTAATAGCGTAGACAAAACCCGATCCTCGTTCACAAGTAAAAAACTTGTGAAAGGAAAGTTTTTTGAAGTCTAAAATAATGTATGCATGATTTTTCGAATACGATAAGAATAATGGGCATGATTAAATCCTACTTACTGAAACGGGATATCCCCACGTGATTACAGGTTTTGGTATTCCACTAGCTTCACATCTCAAAGTTTCGTTTTTGCCACCACTGAAGAAAGTTTCATTGTCCATCGTTTCCCCTCCAATAATAACAGGCTTCTGGGATTCTGTTAGTTCGAAGATTTTTTGTAGGTTTCCGACACACAAAATAAAACAAACTCTGAACTAATTTACCGTGTACTTCGAAGGGGATCGAAACATTAGTAAATTCTGTTGAATCAGTTCTCGGAGCAAAACAAATTATTCCCTTCCAGGACAATTTGACGGTTCTGCTTGATTGAATTTGAACTTGATTGGTAGTAATATTGATGTAATCTTGTTCTAGTAAATTTAATATAAAAATTAACAGTAAAAGATAATCGAACTTCAGCTGCAGAAACCACGAATTGTTTCTCACCGGCCCTCAGCGCAATATCCCCTTTGGATCCAAAAATTATTCCAATTTGTAATCCGCTAGAGAACGCAAGCGGTGAAGCGCTGCATTTAATTTGAATTTCTTGACCAAAATAAAGGTGCTTTTGTATACCACTCAAGTGAAGAAGTTTTTCTCTTGTAGGAAGGTGAAAGTCTGCGTAAACAGGCAAACAAAAGGTGAAATAAGGAGCTGATTCATTACAGTTGAGGAAGATAAATTCAAAGTACGCAGATTTTCATCAAATTCAAATTTGTATACGAATTGGTAGAAATTTCCTCGAGTGGGATGACGGCATGAAATGTATTTCGCGAAATTTGTGTTCTTGTCCACGTCGGAGCTAACACATTGATTACAGGTTTCTTCGGGTTGTAGTACTTTTAGACATCTTCCAAAATCCTGGATAGTGTTAAACAGGTTTTTTAAAAACTTTCCTAACCTGTTACCAATCTTGGAGACAGACAACATCAATATTCTGTACATACTGATGAGAAGTGCATAGACGCATGTGTCTTGACATTACAGGATAGATAATCTTTACACGTTGAAATTCTTGACTCGAGGATAACTGATAAATTTTGGGAATCGACACAATTCCACTCAAACATTCCTTCTGACGCCTTAATCACCTTTAAATACACAAACACTGGGCAATATTCTGTAGCATTTGTGGTTGTGCTTGAATTCTGTTGAAACCTGTACATTATCGATATCTTTAAGACTAGAACCAAAATTTAGATATTTCAAATTATGTGAGTAACCTTGAATTGTTGGAAGTAAAAAAAGGAAGGACTTTGAAAGTTGGTGGCTTCAAAATATAATTATTCTCTGTGATCTCTGTGGAAGCATCTCTGTTTGAGTATTTTACAGCACTGCTGGAGAGTTGGTTGCTCAAAGAGACACAATTTGCTGTGAACGGGGGTGTTTGACCAGTTCCATTAAGCTCAAGTGATGAATAAAAGTCAGATTCTTCAAACTTGATGATATCTAGTTTTGGTCCTCTTCGATGAAGCTGCGGAACTGCCGTCAACCCAGTTTCTTCCTAAGAAAAAGATTGTCTTTAAATAAAATCTACACCTGAAGAAAGAAATGGCTGGCACTGTTAAGGCATACCCCAGAATACAAGATCTTCCAAAGAAAAGGTTTAGGGGATGTACAATTTATTCTTACCCTCCACTCGTCACTCTTACTCAAATTACTGTGAAGGATTAGATAATCTGGCAACGACAAATTTGCTGGAGGGTACAACGGAGAGATTGTTACTTTGGGACGTTGACCTACGTAACGAAATATATTCTCGTCAGTGTGTTCTGGTCTGTCAAATGGCAATTTAACAACGTCCTTATATTTGGATATCCATTTGTCTGTATTCCAAACAGGAGCGTGGCAGTATATACGCTCCAGTCCACCTTCGTGCTTCCAGAATCTTTCCACCATTTGCAGCTTGTATCGGTGCAATCTCATGTTTTGCTGGAAATCATAGTAACTTGAATTTCCAAATTCTTCCAAGTTCAAGTATTCTTGTTCTTGCGAGTTTGTGTATTTAAGGCTAAACACAGAAAAGCTTGAAAAAATATATTCCGAAACATGGCACTCAATAATAATTTCATCCAGGAGTATCAGATGTTTTGGAATAGGTTTAAAAAATATGAGGCTCATCAACGTGGCATTAGTGAAAGAATTGGGACCGGGAAAAACTGCAATTATGAATAAATTTTTGATTAATGCACTGTCGTATGGCTACATATAATATTTTAGATTAACAAAGCTCAGACTTTGCTGGGGCAAAACGCCGTTAGTTGCTGGAGAAAATAAAAGAACTTGTGCCGAATGGAAATGGCTTGTCTCGCAAATTAACACAGATGACGAGAGTCCAGTTGAAACCTTGCAGTCTTCACATTCATCCTCAGGATTTATGTAAATAAAACATGGTGTTTCCTACAAAGCATAAAAATTCAACTGTAAATTTTGACAATTTAACAAAAACTATTTTAACTCACTAGTATACTTCGTTCCTGATATATTGCACAGTGGGATTCAGTTGCACAGAATGTCTCACTCTGGCTAGCAATTGTGTTGGTACCGTTATCAGAATCCGAAATTTTGCAGTTCCACTCAAATTTTTGTAAAGACAGAGTTTTAATCCAGTATGTAACCTTGCAAAAACCTTTTTTCCACATATTGCCTGAAGATGTTGCATTGTTAATGTTCGGATTATTTCCAAGTGTAAAGATTTGTAATAATTTAAAAACAAGGTGATAGCGTTTTGTAGGATTTCGTTGTCCGTTCAGAACTACGGTAGTATTCTGAACTTCATTCATTGAATGTCTTTGAGTGGTGAAATCCACTTGGTAGCACGTAAAATTGGTTTCTCGTAGGAGGTTTTCGGTTAGTTTAATTTTGACTGTAGAAACGTAATTGTAGCTATTCGGATCTTCAAAACTATCAATTGTTCGCATTTGTCCTATGCTTATTGTGTAATCAGCGCTCTGCAATATACAGGGTGATTTATAAAAAATAGTCCACAATTTCAACCTTGGTTACGTTACGGACTCAAAAAATTATATTTTGTGTTGGAGCCCACAATATTTTGTATCAGTACATGCGAAAAAATTTGAAGTATTCGCAACCCAAACGAACCTGTAGGTGTCCAATTTAAAAAAGTACCCTAGGTAATGAAAAATGGTCGAATCTCTCCAACCCGAATTTTTAGACCAAAACGTTTTCGTGAGTACAAATTCAAACTGGGATTACAAAAATGAAACAAAAGTAATGGGAATACTCTGTCTGTATTTGTGTGTCTGTGTGTGTGTGTGTGACAACGTATGCGTTTATCTCGAAAATCGGGAAGACTTTTTTAAATTCGGTTTTCGGGAACGATAGTCTGGAGGCGACCAAGTTAAATTGTTTATGTCTCTAGGTCAAGTCCTTTAGGGTCACAGGCCCCCTTAGTCGGGTGTCGCTGGTATGATACTGACCTGGGGATCACAACTAGCCTAGAATGAAGGTCCTTTGACCTACAGGTCAGAAGTTGTGACCTTTTCAAAACTTAGGGTGAATTGAAATTTCACTAAAAACTTACACTTACACCAACTGTGACTGTGAAAGTTTATCACCGACCTGGAATTAATGAATTAACTAGGGCCAATGTTGAAAGGTCACAGGTAATTAAAGAGTAGTGTCCAGAATGTGTAGCCTCGTAGGAAAGCTATATAGCTAGGGAAATACTCACTGGGCCCTTATCTCCCAGCATAAAATGGATACGTACACGTGAATTTCTCTACTTTCCTTGACCCCACACAAGCTACACTGTTTGTCGTCGAAGCAATAAACATTTGCCACTCAACTAATGCACCTCACGACTCGGGTATTTCGAGACCTTCAGTCTACGGTATGGTCGTGAGCATTCCAAAAACTAACTATTAACCGCTACACTACTCCTTGTTAACTGCTACTACTCACTCTACTACAACTACTCATAATTTCTACAAAGTTGACGCTCCTTGGTTACACCCGTTGGAAAAGGTTTATTAATTTCGTGGGTTTGGGATACTAAGATGAGCCTGACGAGAAATTTGTAAAATAAATTAGCATCCCAAGTGTCAAAAGTATGCAAACAAATATTTAAACATTTTGGCTAATTTTAGCCAGGAAAGCGATGACAGATGATGTTTCTTGGCAAAACAATATTTGTGTGAAAAGTTGGTTTTGAAAATCAGGGCAAACACTTTCATTGCCAAGGGTGCATTTTCAAGTTGGCCACCATTTGGTCCGATCGGGGTAAAATGAATTAATGAATGAATTTTTTAAGGATAAGGATAAGAAATTTGGTTGGCTCTCATATAAAAATAAAATTTTGTAAGTAGCACCACAGGTTCAAAAGGAGGCCAAGGTTGAAATTGTGAACCATCTTGGTGAATCATCAGGTACTTTTTGACAACAAATAAATACTGAAAAATGAGTAAGATTCCAACTTAGTTATTGAAAGGCTATCTAGTTTTCTAAGTATTAAGCTGCATTGGATTGGAAATAAGTCTGTCATATTGCAAATATTTCATCTTTCTCATTTTATTGCTTATTAATACTCCAAATTCCGATTTCTGTGCAAAAAATGAATTCAAAAACAAACGATTTGTCCTTTCTTTGTTGATATGTTGGGATTATGTTTGTTAATTAATACGTGAACGTTAAATTCTCTTTATGGCTGTGTTGGATTACATACTTTGACATTTTTGATTATGATCTACAAGTCAGGTAATTTCTTTACTACATCACACAAGCTTTGTGATTAAATGACACTAATCACAAAGCAACAGATAAATACCTTATAGCATTTAATACAATCTCACCGTATCAAGTTTCAGGCTCCACGTCACTGGCCTTTTATACCTGCAAGAGATTTCCAAGAAGACCAAATCATCATTTGGAACATATATGAAATTTGATACAACAGAAGTAACAGGCGATTTTGTAAAATTGCTGAATTCCAGTGCTAAAGTGACTTCCGGGGTCTTCAAAGGAATTGAAGCATTCCCAACGGAGAGACAGAATCCACAATCGATGGCTAGGATTAAAACACAGACAAAATTGAAATATTTAGCACGCATTGTTAAAGTAGCACGAGCGAATTAATTTTGCAGTCACAGTATTCATGTTTCAGTGACTAAATGAGCAAGAATCATTGCTTGAGGTTGTGGTGGCCTAGATTGCAAAGAGTTTTAAGGAAAACGACGAAAATTCTGCGTCCAAGATTCTAGTACCATTTCCGTCTATTGTAATCAGGAAAGTCTAGAAATACGTCTGAAATTATTATTTTGGCCACACCCAGCTAATAATTGTTAAAGGAAAAACAGTGTTTAATAAAGTTTCTTGTTTTTCCTCAAGAAATTTAGTTTCAGGGTTTCCTAATTAGTGCTCGTCGTCGTTCAGTTTGTGTCAGCTTTTCTCCGTTCAGTTCATTTCCCAAGCTGAACCAGTTCAAATAGTTCAGTTTTTCTGTGACAAGCCTGCGTATAGTTCAGTTCCTTTCATGTCAGCTGAACTGAACGGGTGAACTATGTTGGACAGAAAAAAAATGTATGCCCCTTAAAATGCCATTCTGTCGTATATATCTGGCCAAAGTCAGCTTATTTGCCAACTTCGACCTAACAATAACGGACAAAGTAATAAAACGGTTTTTTTTAAACAAATATGTGAGAACTTAATATAAATTTGGGTTTTCGACTCGAAAATTGAGGTTAAATCCAACTTTTGAAATAAAATTTTGAACTGAACAAACTACAGTTAATTTAATTTCAAGTTACACGACAAGAAATCAATTGAATTTTAATCCTACTCATATAGCCCCACGAAGAATTCAGGTGGTAAACAAGTGTACTGAGGATATTTGGATTGCGACCGCAGTATCAGCTTACTCTAAAAGCAAGGCTTTTCCAGTGGTTAAGCTAAATTCTAAGATCAGTCACGAATACATTATACCAAACAAGGAAGGATGGAGTGGATGGCTGTGGCCCAAAATGGACTGCGATGAAAATGGACAATTTTGCAATACAGGGCAATCGATTCCATCATGCCCAGCCGTAGGATGCCAACCTAGTGCCGATACTCAGGTAGAATTTTCCTTCTCTTCTTCAGAAGCTTCAGTCAACACTTTTTACACCATATCCTTGATCAATGGATACAGCTTACCAGTGACAGTAAAACCCAGCAAGCAAGTAAATTTGAAATACCCTGACCCTAAATGAATAAATATTAATGCTTATATTTATTCGGCGGACTATTTTATCTGTTTATCAAAAAACAGGATGAAACCTGCAAAGCCGCGTCCTGTCAGGTGTTCTTGGCTGACTGTCCAAAAAACGAACTTTTTTTGGGAAACTTGAGATCAAATACTACTGCACGTAACTGTCTCTCTCCTTGCAGCAAATGGAAGCAGCCAGCTCCATTTGGACAGGGAAAGGATGAAAAAAGCGGTGTAGGACTTCACTATTGCTGTCCCACTCCATTGCAACCGGATTTGTGTAGAAAAGCCATTGAAGAAAGCAAATACTTAGCATTGTTGCAAGAGGTCTGCCCGTTAGCCTACAGTTTTTCTTACGATCAGCATCAACTTCAAAGTTGTCACACGGACACAAGTCTTATAGTCACGTTTTGTGGGTGAAATAAAATTTTACTTAAGTCGGTCTTATGAATCGAAATGAATAAACAACCAACATAACTAAAAACTGTTTACTAAAAGTATGAATAACAATTATGGTGCATGCACACTAAAGATAATGTCCAGACTGCTTCGTACTTGGCCAATGCTGTTTAACGTAATTGGCAAGTTTTCCAAAATAATCGTCGTGTAAAATTATACCGCCTCAAACTTTTTATTATAAGGAGTCATGAAGTAACCGAAATCATTCGGATTACTTTGCGGCTTCAAAAGACAAATTCCATAACATACCGTGGATTTAAAAGACGAAGTTCATTTCTAAAATAAGTCAATTTAGGCGTAAGAGTCATTTCAAAAAAAATCTCTCTCTGGTCAGTTGGTCACACCAACTTGCAATATAAAATACATAAGATTATGCAAGAATTAGTATGTGTACAGAAACTGAGGTTAACTGTATCGTACTTACCGTTATAAATGCTACCCCGGAGTAAATGTCATCCACTTATAATACCTCATCCTTTTTGGCCAGCGTGTGTAAATAAATAGAACCTCCCGTTTTGTTTGCCTTGAAACATTTTCATGGATAGTTTTTTATGTTTCTTCTTTTAAAGGTTTATTAGACATAAAATTACACATATAATTGGTGCCAGGTACAACTCGTTGCACCGAAATTAAGTGAGAACGCAACTTCATCCATTACAAAAAAGTTAAAAGAAATAATGTGAAATTCATTGGGTCAAAAGTTTTAGCTCTTCTATTGCAATTGTGCTCGTAGCTTCTGAGTATCGACTAAAGTTTTTGTCAATTACTGTCAGAACCCAAAACTCCCTTAAAAACGAGCTGCATGAACTTAACACACACATAACACTCTACGTTAAAGTTTCAATTATTCACGTTTTGACGTACGAGGTAGAATTAAAAATTATATTGCTGCTAGTGGTTAATAGAACGTGTTATCACAGATTGTTCGCTAATGAATAAAAGCTAATCCTACAACAAAAGTAAATGACTTTCAAAAATTATTATATTCATCCATCAACAATATTTACAGGTACTAACTGTTCAATCCGCAACATTATCTTCTAATTGTAATTACAATCGGGTAATTCATTGGTATACGTATAATCTTGTTAAACAATGAAAATTAACTCGATATCCAAAAACAAGGTCGTGGAAGTACTAAAAATTTGAATTTAAATAGCACAGCACTGGTTCGATTTATAATAAAAATGCTTTATGATCTAAGGTACTCAAAGCATTTCTTTTCTTCTCCAAAACTAGCCTTAGATATCAAAGAGTATACACGACACAAATTTTGAACTCACCTTTTACCGACTCAATCAGCGACTAGCCGTGTGTTTCAGATTTGGTTGATTGAAGTCTCAGTACAGTCTGATTTTCGAATGTAATTTTGTAATGAAGGAACCAATGGCGATTAACATCAATCGAACTGCATATCTCTGTCCATAACTATTTAACCGAATCCTTGAGTTTTTAAAATAAGACAAAGCATCCGTAATCTATTAATTTTACCCTTAAATAGATCCATTTTTACCTTTATAATTAGTTCCACTATAAAGACGCCGCAGCTGATAGTTAGTATTATTATAACCCAGTAAAACAACATTTGTACTGAAGAACTTAACGACAAAGACGAAAAGCTTTTGTGTTTCATTACCTGAAGACCTGTACTCAAATAATCTTCCTTGATTCGCCGAGGTTCTTCATCTTTCAAATATTCCATATCGTCCTTCACAGATTTGAACAGCTTTTCGTTTTCGAATTCGTAGAACCATTGCCCAATTCCAGATTCGCTTAAATATTGCAAGACATTCATCGCATTTGACGCCATGACACCTCTCATGAAGAATTTCATATCGGTTTTTGAAATAACTTCATCCACAAGATGACAGGCATACGTTTTCTTTTCTGGTCCACTCTCTCCTGATTCAAACTCCGCTTGTTTTATATATTTGTTAATTTCTGAATAAATCACAATCATTCCTTTGTTCTTTGCCAGTTTTGGCCACCAACTGGCTTTCGGGCGCTTTAAAATCACATCGATTGTTGGATCAATAATGTAGCTGTCGTCCCCTCCTTTTCTCATTCCCGTTCGTTTTTCATCCATAGCGAATTTTGTTTTAATAAAATCGCGAATAATCGTATTAGGAACAACCATTCTATAGCCTGCAGTAAAAACTTCCTTAATAGACTCAAAGTGTTTTGGTTTCAATGGAGCAATAATACTTGTTGTTATACTCCCTTGGTACTCTGTACTTATAAATATTAAACCCACAATTACAAAATGCATTGGAATAGTCCATCGTTCATTGCAGAAACTTTGATTCACCAAAAACTTAAAAATACTAATAGGTAAGTTAACGCTTCGAAACAAAATCCCTGTGCAAATTGCGGTAATGCTAATTCCTAGCCAAACAAAAGACTCAAAAGGTTCGATAAAGAAGAACCACGTGGGAGACGTGTATGTTAATGTTTGCTCACAATAACAAAATTGCATGTCTTTGTTGTCAGAATAAAAAATTTCAAATTGGGGTATCACTTCCTCGGCAAAAAATAAATCTGCTGTACAGAAATAAAACGCTATTGGCTGTTGATCAGAATCTTCAAGGAAGTCGTCAATAAATTCCTCTGTGAAGTTAAGCGTTTTTCGAATTATCGCAAAAAACAAAAACTTCGTATCGCATTCTATTTTGCTAGGAAAATGCTTTTCGCAATCATTGACATTGGAATTCAGCAATGAAATTTCGTTCACTGTTTTGGAAATTGACACAGATTGAATTAGCATAGGAATAATACCGTTGCCATTACGATTTAGCGTTTCATGCAATTTTTCTAAAAATTTCAAAACGCCGATACTTGGTATATTTTCTAATGACACAAAAACTATGGCCTTGGGTTGACATCCGTAACAAGCAATGTAAGCCACACTGGAGTTGCAGGAATCAGTTATAATTAAAGGGGAACTGAACCTTAAACTCGACTCGTCGTTGAA
>JAQGBV010001015.1:0-18991 GCA_034698685.1 Isotomurus pseudopalustris
GTAATAGAGACGAGAGGAGAGTGTCATTATTAGTCATCGTTTCACTGAACTAACTGCCTTGTGACATATATACACTGTAGACTGTAGACTCTAGATGAGACAATAACAGCCATACTGACTACTAAAAACACTAAAAGGAAATCTCCTTAATCCTCTTTTTCGTTAGCTCAGTTGGGTAAACATCTTTTAGAGAATAGAAACCTACACATTCCTCTTAATCTCTCTTTGCCCACGATTGCGAGTTGGTGAAGGAGTGTAACTGAAACTGAAACTTGTGTTTTCCTAACTTCCTACACAGGAACCAAAGGGAACAAAAGAAGTGCGAAGAAACCCGGACCACTGAATCTCATCTCAAATTAATTGAAACTCGGGTGAAAGTTGACTTAGCGTTTGTACTTTTTGTTTTGCTCCGAAGAAAAAGGAAGAAGCTGGCAGAGATTAACCAGAAAGTGGACGTGAGTCCGGTCCACAAAAGGAGATTCCGCTACGGAGATCACCAGCGGATTTCTCACTGGACTGGAGAAAGCAAACCTTCTGGAAAAGTTTCCTGTCAACGGACACGAAATCTATTTTCCTCCAGGTCGTCTTGGGCCGGCAGGATGATTTTTGTAAGTCACCTTTATTCATTTTGATCAGTTTGCTTATTCATTCATTTGTTGGATAATATTATCTTCCAAGTAATTTTATAAAAAACGCTATATAGGGAATCAATAGCTTATTAGTCATAAGGTCATAAAATAATATTCCTGCATGACGCATCTCAATAATTTCCTCCTGCTATTAATTATTTGCCATTGAATTGCTCTACTTAAGCCTAAAACCGCACTTAGCAAAGGAGACGACCTTGAGGAGGAAAATTATTGTTTTTGTGAATCAAGCAATCAGGTTTTCTCGTTGTGTATCCGGTCAGTTGGGGTATTTTGTGTATTTGCTAGAATAACGCAGCCATCATCTATCCATCTAATTCAACACAATGCAGAGAAGCAAACATAACAAAACACGCATATGAAACAGGTCACCTTAAGTTCCACTCGAGTTGTTCTTCCTGCGCGATAGGCAGCTACATATAAGATTGTGCCTAAGGTTGACAAACATGCATGGATCCTTAGCATAATGGGTTTCTGCTGGTTAAATTGACGCTTGGAGTGATTGCCCACGAAGTTCGATGGTTGGTAGGTAGGTAAGCGTGTTGCAAGAACCCATGAAAGTAAAATGAGACTTAAGTGGATTAATGAGATGATTCAATTAGACGGGGAAGACCGTCTTTGGGAAGGATGTATACGGCTGTGAAGGTGGCAATGTCATCATCAGTATGCTGCGGAGGGTGTCACGTAATCCTTTAAAGAGCGAGAGCACGTAACATTAGATAATAGCGTAGAGAGTCCTTTTCAACCAAGGCATTCAGACGAACGTAGTCATTATTACACTTGAGCAACGAGTCCCTGCTCACTTTACACACGGAATATTCCCATAATTTCGAAATGCTCCTTCAGATAAAACGGAGATGTGGATAAACGGGGATTACCTATAAATAACAGTTCGTGGTGAAAATTCTGAGACTCTCATCTCTCGTAGGAATAAGGAAGTTCATGAATTTTAGAAGTGCGATGAAGTTCGGGGAATACTGCAGAGTGTAAGACACCCACACATATTAATCTCAAAGCAATTTCATGAACCATCATACGGTTTGTTACTTGGAAATTATCATTAACCAGTTCAATTCCGTCATTCTAAATGAACAAGACCGGTTAAAAAGGTGCCAACATGTCCTTGCTTTTTACCAAGATGTCCTGTCACAATCAAACTCTAATTATTTATTATTGGAGACTGGCTACACGAAACATAGTTTTTTATGAGTCTTATTAAGAATTCCAATCTTTATAAGACATTTCCATGTAATGTAGGTATTTTAATTGCGAGAGGGATTGTTGGGAGCGAATCCTAAATGACGTAGGCTTGTGAAATTGTTTTGCTTTTCAAACAACTCTATTGTCCTGGATGGAATAAATAGGATGTTAATTCCACCCTTTTCTCGCAATTAGCATAACTGAAGTCGAATATTTATTGATTTTGAATGTAAAACACCTAGCACATATGCCAGTGCGCCCAGCTCAATATCAATACATTTTGCATAATCGAGACATAAAAAACGCATCTCATCATTCACTTTGGTGCATAACGTCTAACATGTCAGGAGCTGGGAGCAAGAGAGATTGGATTTTTACTCAGTTTAATTCAATTTCTTCTATAACGCTGAATCAAGTTGAAGGTATTATGTATACTAATACTAAATTCAAATTTCCAAACCTAGAAGGATTGAGTTTGGGGTTACCCAAAGTACATCTCGTAAGTAAGTTACGTCAAACTTAAGAACAAAAAGTGGATGTTTCACTTTTCATGACTGAAGTCATGTAATTCGGGTATGTGGGGGTGTTGCGTTCCACTCTTTACGTATGTGTATGTGTACAACCTAATACTACCAAACACGAAGCATGCTTGAAATTATTTGAATTATGCATTGGTTTGTTTCATCTCTCTTTCGTCAGTAAAAGAAACAATATCGCTTGTCGCTGTTGAAGTCAATGCGACTACTGAAGCGTAGCAAAATCATTTTATTACTCCTCCTTGTACGCACTTTACAAGAGAACAACCCACTGCAGACCAGGAACACCGTCTGTTGTACAAATTACGTAAAGTAATAAACTTTTGATTGGTTTTCTCGAACGGGAGATACACAAAGACAAACTGTAGCGTTACATTTGTTTGAAGGAGTTGTTAAAGAGTTGTGTAATATGCGTAGGAAAGTGTTTTCCAACTTGCTAACGTAACAGGCTAATAGAAATATTGCTGCTTGAATAATTACTATGTACCACTGTACCTGACGTAGTAAAAAAGCAGTGCTGAGAAGAATTCTTCCACGAATTTTGCGAATCTACGCGAATATTTGATATCCCAGGTGTCCATCCTGGGGAAACTAGTTTACAGGGATTCATTCATGTATTATGAATCAGATCTTCCTTTTCTTTCCCGTTTCTTCAAACTCAATATCTGTGCCAGGCTTTCCATGGCTTTTAAAATTCAACTGCAGACTCTTCGGCTTACTCATTGTCTGCTTTTCAGTTGGGACATTTTGAGGTCAGATGTCCCTGAAACAGAAGTCATGGATGGGAACTTATTTCCTCCAGTGTTCTAATGATCTTCTTTTGGGTTAATATTTTAGACTCTACTGTGTCATATGATCCTTCTGGATTCATGGACTTCAGGACTACCACAAGGCCTAGCACCTACATTCATATCGTCCCAGTCTGGTTCATCTAACGGCTTGTCAAACTCCCAACCTCCGAATCATCCCCGGCATTCCAGAGTGGTGAGACAAACCACGAGGAGAGACTGGCTGTACCCACCAACATTCAGCCCGTTCTTCGCTCCTCGAACCTCAGCAACTGGACTGGCATATCGAAGCATCTTCCCAAGTAGGGATGATTACACGAAAATCTACAGAAACGGGAATCTTTGGTCGGATTTCTCTGACGGCGGTGGTATTTCCGGGGAGAAGAAATCTAGTCCTAGTAGTAAATCTGAGAACACTATTCCGAGTAGTGTAAAAGGGATTTCGAAAAATGATCTCAAAACTGTAGATGGACAAAGATCCATTGCTACAACAGAAGAGCCTCGCTCAGCCCCAGCCACAGATGCCTTTTCTTCTGGTCGAGCCTCGAGTACTGTGGAGATGAAGTCAGAGAGAGACGAATATGTCGACGATGTTGAAGGGACGATTGAAGACAGAAGAGAAATGCCTGGACGTGATGGAACCAGGATTGTCATTCATCGGAGGAAATCTAAAGTCCGACAGGATGAGTCGATGATAGTCTTTCCCTCAGACAATCAAGGAAGGAATAGAACAGAAAGTAGGAAACTTGATGACGCAGTGTCTTCTTATGTGCCTCCTTCACTTAAACTTAGCAAAGCTACTTTAGAAAGTCTGAGGAAGTTGATTGATGCTCGAAAGCATGCGGAAGCAGTTGTCAACAACACCACAGCCGGTTCAAGACATGGACAACGAGGAATGGGACGAAATCATTCTCCGGATAATGCAAAGGGTGTCACCAACTTTCTGGCTATAGATCGAACACCAAATTGTAACACAATCGGTCAGGAATACTGTGAGGACATTGATGACTATCCTAAGTAAGGAGATTCGTTTCTCTCTCTCTCAATCTAAAAATCCAATTATTTCTTATTGTTGTTGTGTCACAAAGTCTTGCTCACAAACTCACAACTAATTACACGTCTTTTCAACAGGGAATATATCGGTCAAAAATTACGAAACATCTTTGATACTCCTGCAGAATTCAACGAATTTTTCGGGACTCTTGAGGAGGTATACACATTTCCGTGAACATCTTTTTGAACATCATTGTAAACTTCAACGGGTACAATTTATGTGAACTCAATCTAATTTGTATATTTGTGTGTCATGTTTTAGCTTGCTACATCGCCTTCATCTATCATAAGCAGAGATGACATTCCTGGATCAGAGGAAACTACTTTATGTAACTCAGTTGTAAGTGTGATTAATTAGTAATGTTAATTCATACTGTTTTGCGATTCTAACGGATTTTTTTCTTTGGATTCACAGGAACATGTAATCCGTCCTAAAGCTGCTCGCAACAAAGAGGGGAAGTACCTTTACATCGTTAATCAGGAGGATTACGTCCAAGGAATCAGAGTTGAAAAATGTTTGTAAGTTTATCATTCATTGCAATCTTTCCTTCGGAGCAAATGTACAATATGTTATCATTGGTATGAATTGAATTGTATCGAATAGGAGTGAAAACAGCGAGTGTTCTCAGCTTGGAAATGGTGCCATGCCAGGATACACAAGTGCTTGTAGGCAAAAGTACATTTACAAGAAGATGCTTGCGTTTTCTCCGGAAGGAAAGCCGATCCACGATACATTCAAGCTTCCGTCGTGCTGTGTGTGTTACATAAGGTCATCACTTGGCATAGTAGACAGGAGGGAGCCGACATCTCCGAAAAAGCCTTTCTCAGATCCAACTGCTCTTAAAAAAGAAGCTGAAGATGCAGAGGAAGTAACGGAATCTTATCTGAGTGACTCGGTGGCAGAAACCACTGTTCATGACACGCTTACTTTCGTAGATTATCCTGTAAACGTCAGTAGCAGTAGTGCAAACGATAAAAATAACTCGCATTCAAGTATTCCAATTCCAAAAGTAGAAGAACCAAAAGTAGAAGATCCTTCTTCTCGATACTTTTTGAGGAACTATTACAAGTAACTCACAGAGTAGCGGAATGGAATCAAATGTCTCTATTCAAGTTAGGAGCAAGCCAGATAGCCAGAAGCAATTGGGAGTGCGAAGAATTTTAATTTTTTAAATGAAGGACTGATATATCTTTATTAACTACATGCAGTGCAGTAACAATACACTTTTTTTTTCTTATTTATTTAAAGTTCAGTAAACTATTACAATATTCATTTCCTATGAAATATTAAATATAACATTGTTGACTGTTTAGATTTAGGAACATATCTATTGATTGACGCTTCGGTTTGTTATAATGATAGTGAATAGTCTTCAGATTTTATGAGGTTGAAGGTTGTTTGAGATCTAAAAGTGTGTGGCACAGGATGATAGCAAGTGGTTATGAATCTCCCATGGTTTGTGTCCGGTTATTTGTTATATTATAACAATAAAGTGAAGTAGCGTTTTATACGCATGAATAAATGTGAATACACAGATGATAAATGTTTAATAAAAGTATTATATATGCTGGAATTAAAAAGTAGTGCGTGTTTTTCTCTTCTGCTCATACGTAGCTTCATTTGACAAATATGTTATTGTTTTACTTGATCCTCCCGTAAGTAATATTAAGTGTACATCGGATTCATATTTGTAATTAAATGCAAGACTCCTGACCGGATCGTATCTAATCTTCACATGTGGGATATGCTAAAAGTATTTAAATCAAGTACTAATACGCAACATCTTTGCGGAATCACATTTTGAAAAACAGAATTGTAATATTGCACTAATGACCAAGTGATTGATTACATGGTATGCAAAGTACATTGGTACATTTAAGTGCTTTATAATTATTCCTCGAATTTGATTGCCATTAAGTGAGATTGATAATAACGTAGGATCATTTTACTTTCCTCACGTCGAGCGTCTCACATTTCTCTGTTCTTTCCGATTAATCCGAGAATGAAACTCATAATCATTCAAATGTCAAAACAGAATTTCAAAAAGGCTAAGTGCAAGCTTTGATTGATGCATGGGACGAAGTTACGCTTCAGCCGCTGTGTATAACGTGTGTTTGATAGTTAGAGTGAGCAATGCATTTCAGGGATGTGTGGTTAAGCCAGGTGGAATGTTTTAGGGGAACAGGTGCCTCTTACGCGGATTAACGGAATAGAACTGGTTGAGTAAAAAATAAATCCTTCTATCCCCTTATGAAATGCACGACTGGAAGTTAGTATAGGACAGGTGTGTCCCTATCTGCCTACCTACCTGCCTATGACTCAACTCCCTACCTAATCCGAACTAGCATTGAATGGACTAACCGACCAATTCAAATCGAATTGTATTCCAACCAATTCCACCCGGAGACACACCACCACAACAAAACATTTCCCCGAATCGGGACAAATCACTCTTGTTGATCATCTTCCTTGTCTGTTACACTTTGGGTAAGAAAACATGACGGAGTTTCACTGCTCGTTATCATCTTTTGAAGTTTCTTGACGCAAGGTTGTTATTATTATTTGTCGAGTGTTGCGTGGGATTGAAATGTTTAAATCTTCTAAATCTAATTCACCTCGTTAATAATACACACTGGCGATTGAAAAGAAGAAAGTGATCAAAGTCTGTGGTAGTTTGATTGTATCCTATTTGCTTCGCATAAAAGAGAACTAGTTTATGATTCCTTTGTATCTGTTCCTCTCTGGAGGAAACCCTCATCTCGATCTCAATCATCCTTTTGTGGTGTACTTTTTCCTTCTCTGCTTTCTCCCGTCTCACTAGTTGGGAGTTTGGGAGTTGGAAGTAGTGAAAGTGGTGGATTTTCGGGTCTTTCTTCCTGAGTGAATGTAAATCGGTAGTAGAAATAAATTGAGCAGGCGAAGCTAAGCTCCCCATCAGACGGGAGAAAGAAAGGACGAAGAAAGCACACAAGCACACACAGGCTCCCTTTTTGGTCGATGTCCTCCTGAGTGTTTTATTTTAATATAAAAACTAGTACAAAGCTCGAGTTTGAGAGAAATAAAAAGTAATCCCCATTCGACCTATTTTACTTTAATTGTGAAGTTTCATGTCAAACAGCGCGCACAACGCGCATCAACTTGTCTGTCAGTGTTCGCATCTTAGTATTCAGAATGCAGTAGCCTCAGTCTCAATATTGAATTCACAAGTGAGAATCATGTAATGTGTTCTTTCAGTGATATTTTTGCTTGTGATTTCAGGGCATTTGTCTCCATGCACCATGAGATCAAGTCGACGGGACACCAAGGTCGAAGATAATCTGGAACTAGTTTGACCTGTGATTAGATTAATCTTATAAAAGAAGGCAGCTAAAACAGAACGGATGTTTGTAGAAGGACATTTACTCATGTAAAGACAACAAGCTCCTAAGGATCTTTGCGACAAAACACAACGACTCTCTGCTCCCTTCCAAGTGAAATCCTTGGAACTCTCTTGCCTAAATAAAAAGTGCAAGATGTTTTACGAATCCTCCAAAGAAATCTCATCACAGTGTAGTACAAGAGGGATGAAATCATCCGTAGGAATTCCAACTACCATGTGGACAATACTCATATTTTTACTTCTGGGAATCTCAGGTAAAACATATCTAAATTCTGTATCCAACCAGAATTCAAAGTAAGTTGTGCGGAAATGAAATACAAACGCGATTGTGCATGGTTTCGGTGAATTATCGATTGAAATTGGAAAGAAAAGGGCAATCGAAAACCATTTGTGCAGGTGAATCCTCTTATTGCATTGTGGGATTCATAAATCTCCATTCAAGCGATGTAAGAAATTGATTGTAAGGATTTGATGGGAAATCCTGCAACACAAAAAGGAATGTAGTGAAACGAAAGTAATGGTAGCTCAGTTCTTTATTGCATTTTGATATAGTAGTGCTCACAATCAAAATATTCTAAAAATGAAATATTATGACCAGTGGAGCCTGAAGAGCTATCAGAAAGTTATTTCCTGCGTATGCTACAGTTATTGCAGTTCGAAGATAGCAATGCACAAGCCATAAGTAGAGTAATAATATAGGGATATATACTCGTACATTAAGTTACTACGAATTCCTAGTAATATTTTATTTTACGAGGACATTCCGCATTAGAACGGTGAATTATTGTCGAAAGGAAAGTGTTGAATTAGTTCGAAACGAGCTTCCAAGTTAGTTTGAAGTGGCTCAAATTACTGCTCATAATAATAGAGGAACTCCAATAAAAAAAACCTATTTAGTTACGGATCATTACGTTAATTACAATAAATGATTCAGGTCAGGATTGGGCAGAAATAAAGCACACGTAAGGATTGTGCTAAATTCCTTTCCTCCATGGGATCCTGAACTTGTTCAATCCATTATGTGAAATCAAGGTCGAGTGGCAGTAGACGACACTTGGTACACTTCCGATCATTGATTCCCCTCTCTATTATTGTGATGGGATTAGGACAAAGTGTGGTGAATGAAGGGTTCTCAGAGAAAGTAAATTTTTCAGAATTTCGGTTTTTGCTGACACAGCACACAAAGGATAATGGGAGGAGGTGGAGGTAATATTGGCCTACTTAAATCCTTTCCTTCGCAAATAACTCTCTACATTAAGTTCTCCTGGAGCTGTGATGATTCTCTCCATTTCATCGAGTGCAGCAGGCATTCAGGGTTGACAGGGAATGACGCACATCATAGGTTCATAGTCTTCATAGTATTAAATATACTTAGTGTGTGTAACAGACAAAAAGTAGAGACAGAAATAGAGACCACCAATTGATTAGATTGAGATAAGAAGCATATTCTTCTTTGGATCTGTGAAGAAAGAAAGTCTCTTTCAGTATTTGCTCATGAAGTAAAAATGATGAGTCGCTTTCCACTCATACGAGGAACGATGATGATGATAAATTCGTTTGAGGGAGTTTTATTTGTGTGACTTTTGTTTGGAGTTCTTTGGTGCTTTCCCACTAACTTCATACTTTCATACTTTTTATTCACTACGACAAAGACAGAGAAAGCACTCTTGAGTTGTTTTTATAGGCGTACAAAAGAGCTTTTAAAGTGCACTGGATGGTTAAGAATACGGAAATTAAGATAGACAGCTTTGAAAAGTTTAGACTCGGCTTGGACTTGGAAGTTTTGTTTTGTCAAAGCCAAGAAAACTTTGTTATTTGAGTTGTGAGAGAAAAACGGAGTGGAAAATGAGAAAACGATCAATCCATTAGTCATTAGAAACACAATTGTCGTTGGATTGCATTCCCATTGAATGAAGAGTAGCACCAAATGAAGTTCTTGGAGAGATGTAAAGACTTTTTTTGGAAACCTGAGCCTTCGCTCTTGAAAACAATGTACTCACTTTATTCTTGATGGTGAGAGGAAATGGAAACTTCGCTAGTTTTTTATGGCATAAATTATGAAGTTAGGTTCGTAAAAGGCAACTCGAATAACACCTGACTCATCGAATGACTAATTTCCTTTTCTGTCAGTTTATAATCACGCGTTTATTTCAACATTTTGTGTTTTGTTTTGTTTATTTTGCGCACGTCGACTTGCTGATTTCAGAAGTTTTTTAAGACGCTACTCTTGAGGCGTTGATTTTCAAATTATATTATTTCAATGTTTTGTTTATTATGTTTTGCTAGTTTGCGACGCGATCTCATGTTTCTCGTGTTCAAGTCTGGATGATAACTACTGCCCTGATGTTATGTCTGCCGATGATTATTCTGGAATCGTTCCTCTCATTGATTGCGGAGAGTTGCATGAGGCTCAGCATTGTGTTAAAGCCACGGGAGTTACGGGAGGTATTATTGCAAAAGACAGTCAATAGCCTTAAACGACGGTACCGTCAGAGAGAGCTTCAGTAGTTGTTAAAAAATGAGCAAACAGCAACAAAACGAATTCTGAATCGAAAACTAATAGTGATTTCCGTAATATCAGGGAATCGCTAAACAGTTGACAGCGTTGCTTGTTTGCACTGTGACTGAGCTAAGTTAGAAATACGCTTGGGTTTTATTTTTGACTAACTTGATGTCGGGTCTAACCTCATTCTTGAACTCTATGCATGTTCTTTCATGACTACAAAACCTAATAGTCTTTATATTCTTCGAATTTCCACAGCTTTAGCTTTTCACTGCGTCTACTTAAAAATCCCCAACAGTTTCATTTCTTCCCAGCTAGTACTTTTAAATCCCAATTCTTTTCCCTTAAAAATGACAGCTTTGCACTAGAGGAATCTCAGGAAATGTGGATGACAGGAAACTACAGAATTTTATATGAAATTCTGCCAGTCAAAGTCATTCCTTATTAGATTACCAATCACCCAAAGGTAGATCCTTTCCAGAAAATCTTTTATTTGCATACAAAGGTTGCGAGCTGAGTCTGAAATGACTCAGGCAAAAGACATGTTTGATATGACAGCCTGTCGGATACACCAGAGAAATATTTGATCCATCCAAAATAGAGTCATCGTCTTTCTTTCTCTCCCTGCGATTCTGTGCTTTCTTCGACAAATAATCCAATCAACCAGTCCGTGACAGCTCCTCTTACTCCTCTAGCTCTCTAAATATTCTCCGTGCTTTGAACATATTAAATATCATACAATCTGATATTCAATTGTCCTTTGGCTACACTGGTTTGCGTGTATATAACTTTCGGTGGTTCCATGAATGAAAGGTTTAGTGGTGGTTCTATTTCTGTGGTGGTTCTATTTCTGCGGTGGTCTTGATATTAGACTCTTCGCAACGCGCAAAGCTAAAGGGGATTTAGGATACTTAATCTTCTCATAGTAGACTTATACATGAATATTCATTTTTCTACAAACTGTATGACTTTCTACTAAATCAAATTCTAATTTCATTGCATTTAAGATGAGCGCTTAAGCCTTTGCAGACTCTAAATTGAATTATGAAATATCTCTCTTGTTCCTCTTTGTGCTGCTTGGGAATCTTATGAAAAAAGGGATTGGGCACTCATCCCCCGAAGTCTTTTGCTTTCTCTGTGATGAAACGAAAAACGAGGAATGGGGATGCGCCGATTTGGACCTCACGGCTCCTCTTCAGTCATGCCGTCATGTCTTTGATGCTCAATATTGTATAAAGGCTACGGGCATGTTCGGAGGTCAACTGTCAATTTACCCATCAAATATATACAGCCATATGTATTTTTATTCTGTTTGCAAATGCTTTGCCTTAGTGTTGGGATTATTGCAACTCGCTTCGTTTTACTTTGTTTACAAGGCTATTTGAATTTGAAAAAATGAATCAGTATGCATTAACTCCAATTCTGTTTGATATTTAGGGAGTCTGGGAACCCGACGCTTTTGTTCTTCCAGGGACATGGGAAACTACTGCGAATACATTAAGCGACCTGGGGATCAACGAGAATATCGATCGTGTGTGTATACCTGCAATGGAAATGGATGCAATGGAAGTCCATCTTCGTTCAAGGCTTCTAACACTAAAACATTACTATTCACCACAAGTGTTCTTTCCTTAACTGTTCTTTTCGTCTTTGGAGGAAGCTCCCCATTCAGCTTTATCACTAATTCTAGGTGATTTATTATAAAAGATCAAAACTGTGTTTTTGCATTGATTTGATGTACAAATAATTTAGAAGACTTAATTAATCATCTCATCTAATAGCATCCTT
Organism: Isotomurus pseudopalustris; assembly: GCA_034698685.1. Classification (NCBI taxonomy): domain Eukaryota; kingdom Metazoa; phylum Arthropoda; class Collembola; order Entomobryomorpha; family Isotomidae; genus Isotomurus; species Isotomurus pseudopalustris. The sequence goes on from JAQGBV010001015.1 coordinate 11,896, forward strand.
TATGTACTGACGATTATATTATGATATGGAATGTGTTAGTGTGTAAATCTGTTAACAGCAGTTTTTATAGCTCTATGTGTGAATGTGTGTGACCACGGATTAAAAATACTTCAGAACGAGTTCGAAGTTCGGCATTCTTCGAAAAGGTTCTTTCACTATTCATGTCTGTGTCTGTACTCTGTACTATCAACTATGTATGGCTGACAAGAGCTTCTGAGGAAAGGGTTACTTAAAATTGTGTACCTAAAATTGACCAGCATGGTCTTTGTCTGCATTGGATTTCAAATGTGTCTTCGTTTATTTTGGAATAAAAAGCTAAGGCCCTGTCGCCGTCTCCCAGACTCTGTATCTTTGTTTTCAGTGTTCTAAACATCTATGCAATAAATTGAGTAGTTAAAACAAGTAGACTCATAGATGCACTGTGTATTTTCAGCAGGAACTCTTGTCAATTGATATACCACCATGTGTAAAATATCTTTACATATTGAGATATTGAGAATCAATTATTCTGTTTCACCACTATTGGAACTGATATTGATTTTTATTTATTAATCTATTGTACAGTGAAACTTAATACTGCAGGAAAGGGTTTTCGTCTGAGTCATTAGGATTCGTCTGAGCATCTATTTTAGAATTGAATGGTAAACTGATACCTCAATCAACCAAACAACACCAAAAGACAAAACAACAAGTGCTAAAAATATGTCCTCACATGTTTATGCATGTACCTTCTTCTCCATTGACACAAGTAATTCCGGCCATTCCGGGCCACCTTTCCTACCCTTCTGAGAAAATGGCTTAAGAAGTTATGGAGAGACCCACATGCAGCTACTGTATTCATGAAAATAGTCTGCTACAATTTAGAATGGTACATCCTGACAATGCTATTCAAGTTAAGCTAAACAGAGATAAGCCTTTTTAGTTCTTAGCTTTTGAAAGTACCTGAAAAGTCGTTTTAACGTCTTTACTTCTTGTGGGCTTGGCTTGGACAGACCCAAGTCCAACTTGAAAACTTCAGTTGACAACCGTTCTTCGGATCACAAACACCTCCCTTAAAATATTGTCTTCAAAAAGTTCCACTTACAATCAAGATTTGTATCTTTACTTCATAGAAAATTTGATTTTGATTACTTAAGTCATCATGTGTTCCATTAAGCATCTCTTACTGATCGCTGGGTGTAGTTTTGCACTTTCAATCACCTGTCTTACGATGGTGATGGTGTATATGTCAATGTGGGAATGGGATAAACCAACTTCCTTTCCTACGGATGCGAACACGGAGTCATCGATAACGGAACTTCCAGAGCAATTCAGTTTCTATCCAGACCCCATGAATTCTTATTGGAACAAATACGACGAAGATCAACAGGAACCTCCAAGCACTACAGATTCCATCAACCTTGAATCTCTGGGCTTGTCACAGGGGATGGAAATTCCATTACCAAAAAAAGAAGATGAATCTGCAAAGAGTAAGTTCGCGATTAAGATGGCAGCGTATCTTAAGACATCAACCTCAACAGCCAGTCCAATCATCGTGGAACTTCCTAAAACCAAGAGCTCCGAAAATATTACCAACCCCGAAGTGAAGGACATTTCTCCATTCAACACCTACGACTTCCAAGTAGTCACCATTAATCCGCTGCTCAAGAGGGTTTTCGAAGAAAATATTGCGGCTTACGAAGACCAGAAAAACCACCCTGTCACCCACATTGAAGATCAAACAAGCAGGGAAGAATTTATTTATTCTGTTTTGAAGTCACGCAAGCTGTTACATCCAGGATATTCACAGTCTTCTTTCGGTTATCTGAGGTCCGAAAACGATGTGGATGAAGACGAGGACAACGAAATCGATTCTTCTCCCGTATCTGCAGGTAAATTATACTTGTTTGCTGTCTTTTTTCACACTGGCACCTGGATTCCAACTACTCACAAATTGTACAAAAATTATTCTAATTTTGGTTTTTATTATTATAATTACAGGAACCATGCAAGATGTGGATTCTCTGGATAATCTGTATGATTACACTCCAGATGAGCATATTGATATCACAAAAGTCATCTCACCGTTGGATAATCTTGGTAATTGTTTCATATTACTTGCTTTACTTTGCACTGAATATTTAGTTTTTGACTGTTGAAATTTACATTTCAAAGCAAACTGTTGTGAATCCTAAACTAACATTGCAATCGTATTATATAACTTCAGAACCGGAGTCAGAAGAAGAAAGTGATGACAACGTTGATCTTGATGCACAGAAGAGTCTCATTCTGTCGGCTCTGATTTCTGCCCTGGAGAAGGCAGATACCAAAGAAGCGTCTTCATCGCCGTGCTCCAACATGAACAAGGTTTCGCAAGGAAAGGATACCAATAAGGATTTGGAGATTCATATTTCAAGAGTGGATTTTGATAAGGATGATGACGATGACACTAACAATGATGAAACTGATCTTGACGATATTCCTGAAACTTCCAAAATACTGATTTCCCGAATTGCGACACTGGAGATGTTGGGAGAACTCTACAGCTGGTAAGAATTAATTTACTTAATGATTAACCAAATGAAACTTTATAATATTTGGACGAATTTAAGACATGTCTTCTTTTGTTTTGCAGTTTATTCTACTTGATCATTTGCGTTTGTGCTCTACTGGTCGTTTTCATATGCATTGTCGTCCTTGCAAATATGGCTGTGTAAGTGAAATTTTATTTCTCATTTAAATTAACTGCTGATCAGGGATTAACAATATACTATTTTTGATTTTTAATAGCAAGCACTTTGAAAGCGATTTACTTGAAATCATCAATAGACAGCAGAAAATGAAGAAGATCGATACAGCATCTGGAGTTGACAAAGTTTAGGCATATATATACTTCGAATTTCTGTTATCGGTCGGAATCTTCCGTTTAGTTAATTTAGAAACAATTTTAAAATTTTAATTGCTGATAAGCTTATATATATTTAGATTAAGTAGACAGTAAGTTCCACCCGAATGTTTTTCCCCGCTTAATTGAGATTTTTAATTTGTTTGTTGAAATAAATCAATTCACGTCTCCAACATGAACGAAGTGTTCCAAGGTAGAATTTGCGTCGACTTGCTTTCCACTTGACTTACAGTAAAAACTTTCGCAGATTACAATTTGGACTTCAAAGATTTGTAAATATTAACATAAATATCATCCAAATATTTCAAATTCAGCATTCAATAATAGCACGAGTTGCGTCGAAAATTGCATAATGCATAATTCATACAAGTCTGCAATATTTTTTGCATTGTCTAGTCAGTCTGTGACTTCTGATTAAAAAATCTCATAACAAATAATTCAAGCTGAAGCTTAATCTGTAGCAACTTATATAATGTATATGTATCTTGATCGCGACAAGGATAAGCTTCCATGCGGTTGCTTCATGCTATCATGACATTATAATCAGTCATGAAGTAACTGCATGAATGTCTCTAGTCAATTCCACACAGCTTTACCTTTAAACAGAGCTGGAATCTGTGGATACACAGCACATCATCGGCTGTCTCCTGTCTACTCCGTCTTTTCTGTACACTTGCTATCACACATAGACTTGAGGTTTCAGGGTTTCGTGGGAGCCCAGCAAGTTTATACAAAAAGATTAAACACAATATTGCAGTCAAAGCATGAATTATGAAGTTTAGTGAATCGTCAGATTAAAAGCAAAACCTCATTCACCTGGAAGTAAAGTAGCTTTCATTTTGTAAGCTGAGAGTTTACTTCTACTAGTCACTTAATATTCTTGGAAATTGCAATATGGGAGATACTGAGACCACAGGCGAACTGTTGTGTCCCGTAAAATCCATAAATCTCCTGGCAGCACAGAATCCTGAAGAAATAATCAGATCTCAATCACCTAAAGGTCCTGCACAAACTTCATCAAATACTGTGACAGATCAGCCTGTAATCGATCCAACTACGAGTGAGGCGTTATTCCGAAACTTGAAGAATGCAAAAAGGTTCGCCATCGACATTGGAGGGTCTCTCACTAAAATTGCTTACTTCTCAACTGTCTCCCATCGGAGAATTCGACGAAGGTCCAAGTGTGGAAGTGTTTCGAGTAACATTACTGGAGATGAGGATTCCACTAACGTCAATATTAATGGAGGAAACCAAGATGAATTCGACTACGAAGTTTGGGAAGGAGCGAGGCTTCACTTTATAAAGTTTGAAACACTTTTCATTGAGGAGTGTTTGGATTTCATACAGAAGCACTTGGCACCGTTGGTGAAAGAGGGCAATTCTGATGGGTGGATGAGTGGGAAGTACATCAAGGCCACAGGTACAATCGCAATTCAAAGTGTATGTGTATGATTGAATTTGTATGGAAAGTTGACTCATGTTGTGTATGGTCTTTGAATTGCAGGGGGAGGATCGTATAAATATTCTAAACTGATTCAGGAGAAGTTGGGTCTGGCAGTTGAGAAGGAAGATGAAATATCCTGTCTGATAAAAGGAGCCAACTTCCTCCTCAAGAATGTTCCGGATGAAGCGTTTGTGTTCGAGAGGAAAGGGAACCCCGAATATCGGTTTCAATCTGCAGGTCCTGTGATGTATCCGTATCTGCTAGTGAATATTGGAAGCGGAGTAAGTATCCTTAAAGTTGAAGGAGAAGATACTTATCAACGGATCGGTGGAACGGCAACAGGAGGAGGTGCGATATTTAACAGTTTAAGTTTTGTGAAGATTTATGGAAGTGTGAATTGGCTGATTGTGTCATAGGAACTTTCTGGGGCCTGGGATCCCTATTGACGGGTGGAACTGTCACACAATTCGACGAGTTGTTGCTTATGGCTGAAAAAGGAGATCACAGGAATGTGGATATGTTGGTTAAAGACATTTACGCCGGAGATTACGCTAAGCTTGGTAAGTAAATGTAATGTGTGTAGGTGTACTTCATACTTTTGTTCCAAACTGAAAGATTATGCTCCGCAGGGCTTCCTGGCGATTTAATCGCTTCATCGTTTGGGAAAGCAGCTGCACACAGTCCAGCAGATTTCAACAAAAATGACGCAATTAGAAGTCTTTTGTTCACCATTTCAAATGATATTGGCCAGATAGCCTGTCTTTACGCATTGCAACACAAACTGAAGCGAATTTACTTCGGAGGCTATTTCCTTCGTAATCATCCCTTAAGTATGTATGCCGTGAGTTACTCCATAAAGTATTGGAGTCGTGGAGAAGTGGAAGCCTTGTTTCTGAGACATGAAGGATACCTGGGAGCAATCGGAGCGTTCCTGAAGGGGACAGAAGAATTAGACTGTGATAAATATTCGTGGCAGGAAAACTTTGCTGGATCCAGTGCTGGACTTATTCGTGTAGATAACCAATTAAACTCTGATTCGGATGAGGCATCAGGTTAGTATACAACACTTCCAGTTATATCTCATTGATTGTATTGTCAACATGTTATTACTGTTGCCTGTGTTTACAGAGTTCAAAGTTAAAGAAAATGTGGATGTGGGTAGCTATACTGAAGCAATCCAGCAGACAGTGTTACCTGTTAATCGTCAAAAGCTGCTGCTGAGGAAAAAGTCAAGTGAAGTGTTGCGGATAAATGTTGAACAACTAGAAATTGACCGTACTGAGAGACCTTTCGGATTCCTTCCTTTATTGGACACGAGCTCAAATGCGTACTTAGCTGATACAGTTGACCTCACGAAGGACGAGGAAGCCAGGAAGTATTGGCTAATTTGTTTTGAAGGTAATTAATTCACAATTTCATAATAATCAGAAAATAAAAGTTGATGAATAAATGGTAATTATTGTTGTCCAACAATTTAATGCCTTGTAACTTGTGATAGGTTGGGTTGAACGAATCACAACTTTGGCTATGGAGAGCCAACCTTACTCCTCAACCTCTACCGATAGAGCTCTTCGTTGTCGTCGAAAGTTGATCAGCAGATTAAACTACCTGAAAGTTAATCCTTGTGCATTTGGACTTCTAACTGTTAGGAGTCTTTTAGACACGTTCGAGCAAAGTCTTAGGGAGTATGACTTTCCTGATCCTTACTGGAGGTACTTACTTACATACTGGCGTAAGATTCATATAAAGAGTGATAAGTCAGTGACAATTTTTGATAAATAATTTCGACAGGCTCAAACAATCAGAAAATGCAGCAGCAGTTTTAGAGCTCCAACACCGATTAGATAGCCTGGATAAAATGAAGTGGAAAGACAGACAAGCAGAACTGATTTGGGGAGCACTGACAGGAAACGTGTTTGACTGGGGGGCAAAAGAAGTAACGACGCTGCTCGAAGGTCCTGACCAATTTGGTTTCGCTGAAGCGAGGAATAAACTACAAAAGCGACCCTGGCTGATCGACTGCTTAGACGAATGGATTACTCGTCTCAAGGATGCTACGAATGTTCACAGATGTGTAGCTATTTTTGTGGACAATTCCGGTTTCGATTTCGTGGTTGGAATATTGCCTCTAGTTAGAGAGTTCTTGGCCCGTGAGACAAAGGTAAGTCACTTGAGAGAGAGATCAATTCATTACGTCAATCTAATCTGATTGCGTGGCATGATGAGTGGTTCTTTTAATTGCTCTTCTAATCTAAGGTGATTCTTTGTTCCAACTCATATCCTGCTGTCAATGATATGACGTGCAACGAGATGGTTCCTTTGCTCAAAGAGCTTTCCAATACGCAGCCTTGGCTAAAGGACGGATTAATGAATGGCACTCTTCGATTGGCAGGCACAGGACAAGCGTCTCCGTGTCTTGACTTAACGAGAGTGTCGCAAGATCTAATTGATTTAATGTTAGAGATGAAAACTGACTTAATTGTTATCGAAGGTATGGGACGAGCCATCCATACCAATTTGTACACCAAGTTCAAATGCGAAGTCATCAAGTTAGCTGTGATAAAAAATAAATGGCTTGCTAACCGACTAGGCGGAGATGTATTTTCTGTAGTTTTCTCCTATGAAAATGGACCAACCTGCAGTCCTGCATCGTAAGTAGACTGATACGCAGTCACAGTTGTCACAAATCGTAAGATTGTTTGCCAATTTTAGTTTATAGTTTGATGTGCAATGTTGAAGAGTATTAAAATAGTAAGAAAATAAATAAT
>JAQGBV010001016.1:0-18978 GCA_034698685.1 Isotomurus pseudopalustris
TGATCTACTTAGCAACGACTACTTAATAAATAATTAAAAATGCATTTCTAAGCAAATTTTTTTATGAACTGGGTGAGTTGAGCATGTGTGTGTCTTCCTAATTCCTGGGCTTCGAGAATCTGCTTGGTGTAGGTTTTTAACATTATATTCGTTTTATTTTCATCTGTAATTCATGCTTCCTATTCTCCTTAAAGTTTTTTAAACGGATATTTGTAAGAATAATGATGATACTTTCACGACATCGTTGATAAAAACACAGTCAGGAGGTACACGTGCAAAAGTTTACAGTCACGACAGTACAGACGGAGAACGTCTTTATCTAAATTAATGGAAACCTAATGTGCTGCAATTGTGCTCATTGCATGCCGAATTAGCTAATAAATTCAATACAAGTTATGCGGATTGCTTCAAATCTCGTGCTATCTTTGAAAATTTGAGTTAACTTTATAAATAACTTACTTGCATAAATATAATAAATATGTGGGGGTATCTGAAGCTTACTGGGAATTTACTTCGCTTACAAAACCCCATTCCTTTTGCTTTGAATATATTATACAGAGCATACGATTTGTTGAATAATTATAGTTGCCTGTCAAGCATATTTACAAAAAACATAAATTCACCACATGCGCAACGTACACTAAATTTTAACATGAGTTTAATTAATGTTGTAAGCTACCAAATATAATCATACAAATATAAGTTACATTTCAAATTGTAGTGTAAAAACCAAAACGAAGAAGCCCCTGAGAGCCCAGGTAGTTGGGATGCACACAAACACAACATAACCCAACTTGTGCGCCTTGGCAAAAAGGAATATCACTATGTTTAATATTGAATGCAATAAGGACTTTTGTTGGCCTCCCAACATTACTTTGTGCTTGCTATTAAGTGTTCTGCAGCTTGGAAGTTCATTTTGCACTCCTTGGGTGTAAAATCATACAAATTTTACCATCTAAAAAATTTGGGAAAACTAAGGCAATAAAACAAACCTACAATTTCGACGATCCCAACATTTTCTGTACTATCACATGGTTAGTAAAGCGCTAGTTATTTATTACTCGGAACTCCCAACTACAAGCTTCAATCTTTTATTCGTGACAAACTTTACTCAATAGAAATTGTGACACCGGAATTCAAGTTCCCTATGCAGACTTCTTTAAGTGGGCACATCAAATTGCCAGTGGAATGGCTCACTTGGGACAGAAGAACGTAAATATTTACTCAAACTTGGAAATCCCACGCTCAGGTTTAGCTAACGTTGTTATTTTAGGTAATTCACGGAGACCTAGCAGCGCGTAATGTTCTGCTGAATGATAATTTGGACTCCAAGATTTGTGACTTTGGATTATCAAGGGAATTAACTGACAAGAACATTTATGTCAAGACATCTAACGTAATAATTACTTTACATCTATGTACAACAGATATCATTACTGAGATCAATGAAATGATACTCCTGTTTTGATTAATCCTAATTAGCAACCAATCCCGTGGAAATGGTTGGCTCCAGAATCCTTCGCTTCTCACACGTTCTCTTACGCAACGGATGTTTGGGCGTATGGAGTGACACTGTGGGAAATATTTTCCCTTGGAGAATCTCCTTACAGAAACATTCCCTGTAACGCGAGCTTCGTCTTACGCCTGCAAAAGGGAAGTCGTCTTCCAAAACCGAACTTTGCTTCAACACAACTGTAACAATTCTGCATATACTGTTATGATATACATTTGAATATATGAAGCATGGTGAATGATATAGGTATGAAATACTCCTGGACACTTGGAACGATGATCCACAAAAGCGACCGGATTTTGGCTACCTGGAATTACTTTTTCAGAATTTAAAACAATCTTATTTACAACAAAGGGCAGAGAAATAGGTGAAAAAATAATTATTCATTGACTGGAAATTGCAAGTCTACGTGTCCTGTATATTTCCATTTCTGTAAATCGAAACTTGCAATTGAGTATGTTGTGCGACAATTGTTATTCAGTGCGTTAGTTAAATAAGTAAATATTTGGGGTACGTCTAAAACTTCCTGGGAATATACGTTGCTCACATAAACTCGTTGTTTTTCCTCATGGTTTATTATAGAGAACACAATTAGTTGTGTAATGATAGTTGTGTGTCAAGGGTATTTACAAATCACATGCATTTACCATATGGGACATACACACTAAACCTGGACATGAATTAATTTAATGTTGTAAGTTACCAGCATAACCTTACGAAGGAAAATAATAATTCAAATTGTAGTGTGGAAACCTGATACCTTGAAGCCACTGAGAGCCCAGGTAGTTTGGATCCACGCAAACACAACACACCCAAATTGAACGCATTGGCAAGTAGAAATATGATTATGTTTATTATCGAATGCTTTGAATAATTCTGTTGGCCTCTGCACATTATCTTGTCCTTCCTGTTTATTGGAACATGTTTAGGGTTAAACGCCCTGTGCTAAGAGAAATCTTCACGTGTGTGAGGCATCAATGTGTGAGGCAGGCTCCAAAGCCCTAACGAGTAGATTAAGTATTTGCTAAAAGTTAATTTTCGAACTTAGCACTCTAAGCAATTATGTATAATTACACCATTATGTACTTATATTCCCATAATTTTGTACTAAAATAGAAAAAAATGATGCCATTAAGCAAGGAAATCAGTACATTCAGGCACTTAGCAACGACCCCTTAATTAATGTTAATTCCGTTTCTAATGCCACATAAATTTTCAAAAGATTGCATCTACCGATAAAAATATCGCATCTATGATTATATGAGTGTGAGGAATGTTTGATGTGTGTGTGTGGAATTAATGTTTAGTGTATAGATATCTGTGCTACAATTTCCTGGGCTTTCAGAGGCTGCTTGGTGTAGGTTTTTGAATTCCATCGCACATAAAGCCGCCTGCAAGCAAGACCACAGTTCTCACTTCAGGTGTAAGGACCTGGAAGTCCCTTGTGGGTTTATCACCCAAACCGAACGAACAGACTGAAGTCAGAGGTTAATAAAAACGAACACAGACAAAATTGTTGTAATATTTAGTGTAAAATCTTTGTTGTCGTGTCGCCAATGTCCACAAAAGTCCAGACTGCTTTCACAGACACAGTATAGTAACCCAAATGTTGTTTTTTACGTGGTTCCTTCTACCGGAGGAATGGCAAATATTTATTTACTCCAAGAACTAATAATTCAATGATTCTATAATAAGAATACTTTGTTACTACACAATCTTATTCATTCTAATTATCCTAAATTCCAATTTTTCTTTCAACCATAAAATCAATTTTAATTGATGTTCGTTACCATCCAAACTACAAGCTTTAATTCCTATAGCATCCTGATGGGAACAGGCCCGGAAGGTCGAGGACATGAACGTCGGGGACATGAACTTTAATTATCTTCCGTCCTCTTACACACCAAACTACACACCACCTTCCATCTCAAGCTCTCAATCCTCTCTTCCATCTCTTCCCTTCCTTCCAGCATCCTCAACATTTGTCATACGTCATAAGTAAATTGATCTCCAACAAGAGTACAATTCAACACGAGACATTGTATGTCTCGTAACGATAACACCAACCTAGTTGTCCACTTCATCTTAATGTTAACTCTTGTCATTACACAGCTGCATAATTACCTCATCATCTCATTTTCCAGAACTAATGCAGATTAGGATAAATTAAGTTGCAGATGCTTATTATTATAATCTTTGCTCCACGCTTACAATACTGCTGACGTAAATTATGGCAAAAAAAAGTAAATGCTTTCCTTGAATGCAATATTTGGAATATTTGGGGTTTATGTTTCCGGCCAACGCAGACAAATGGGTACTACACATTACTTCATTTGTTTTAAACTCTAACAAAGAAGACTTCATCTATTGAGGAAACGCTAATTTACAATTCATTACTGGATATTTTTTGCAATAACAGGATTAAATGATAAATGAATTTGTATCCAGCAAAAGAAGAAATTGTGGAGTGGTTGAAGATAATTTATTTATCTACCTGCGAGTATAAAACTTTTTGTGGTCTCATTTTTCAGGAGGCTGGTGAAGATAAGCGCTGATAAGGAAAACAAACTGAGATTATCAGTCGACGTCGTAGTCGGTTGGCAAGTTGGCACGCAGTCACGTGATCTTCAGTTTTGAATGAAAACGAGGGATCTGCCGTGAATAATTACAAAGCAGTTTGAAATATTTGAGTTTCCAAAATGGGGGACGAGGATGATCGAAGCGAGTTCATCAAGGCGAATTTGAGGGTCCTCTCCACCTGCACTCTCATCGGAACACAACTTGCCCTCAGTCTTTATTCGAAGGGACTCGTCAATGAAGAGGAAGTGGATCTCCTCGTAAGAAACTCAGTTTTATTTCTTTAGTGCGTTTTTATTTGCAAGTCACTAAGTTGCTCTCCTTGCAGATGGCCGGCACTCCGAACATAACGAGAGCAGCACTCCTCTACACGAAAGTAATAAACAAGTGGAGTGCTAGCCAATTTGAAGAATTTAAAGCTATTCTCAGGGGCACGGGGAATTCAAAGGCACTCCAAGTTTTTACGGACGCAGGAGCAGACGTGTTTTTGACTAACGAACAAGTTCAACTGCTGAGGGAACAAAGACTTAAAAGTGAGAGTGGGTGCTTCGAAGGAGTTTGTCTTGAAGACGAAGTAAACGCGAATAGAGTAGTTAAAATAGTTAGAGGAATGTTCAGTGAGGTGGAGAATGGTGGGAAGTTGAAGTTTGTGTTAAGTGGTGAGTTAAAGAGGAAGGAGCTCGTTCCTCTGGTGAAGACATTTGAGGAGACCCTGAAGAATAAGACAATTTGGTGGAACCCCAGAAAGCCACAGCTGCCCAAGAAGTACGTCGAGAGGAGAGTTGCCAAGTTTGCTTACTTTGATTCTAAAGGAACACTCCCTACTCCAGTCCTGCCGAGGACGTTGCCAGAAGAATTAAAAAGAGGGAAGTTGGTGGTGGTGGTGGACCCCCCGGGGATGGGCAAGTCCTCCGAGATGACTCACCTCGAACACAAACTGAGAGTGGGTGTGACCAGGAACAGAATAATCCTCCGCGTCAACCTCAACGAAGTCCAAACTACACTAAAGAACTTGTCATCAGGTGAGAGTGCGTCGAGTGTTCTGCTCAAACTCGCCCATCCCTTCCTTCCCCCCGCGTCCCTTGAGACTCCTCGCTTCTCTCTGTTCGTCCTCCTCGACGGACTCGACGAAGTGTGTCCCACGCACAAAACCAAAATGATCAGCCTCCTCAAAATATTAAACTCAAAGGAAGAAGGCACACGTGACATTCGCGTGGTTGTCACAACTCGTCCCCACCTGAGAGAAGCAGTAGAGTCAGAGTTCAATTTGAAATCGGTGTCGCTCCTCCCACTCACACAGGAGGAGCAAGATGAGTACGCGAAGGAAGTGTTGGGTGTGTCCAGTGAACAGTTGAGTGAGCTTCGGGACAACTTGGCAGACTCGGTGAAAGATTTGTTGAGCAATCCGCTCATGCTGAACATGTTCGTCGACGTCATCAAATCTGGGGGAACATTCACCAATGACGGAGGAGCAGGTGAGGTGAACATATTTGAGCTGTACACACGGTTTGTGGAGTCGAAGCACAAGCTCCACCTGGTGGAGAAGGAGAAGATGGGAGCGGAGGACAACTTCACGGAGATGCGGTTGGGGGGGATGCTCCCAAGGAACCTCCCACAATACTACCGCGTCGCTATCAACCTGCTTATCGAAGAGAGCAAAAGTAATTCAAGGGAGGAACTGCTTAAGGAGTGCGGAGGAAGTGTTGTTGTAGCGAAGGACGAGCCCTCTGGGGTAACAAGAGACGAACTCCTCAGCGTCGGACTTCTCGTCAAAGGGAAGTACAATCGCCTTGTGTTTAAGCACCGGAGTTTCGGGGAGTTCTTCTACGCGAGGCTCCTCACTCAGGAGGAATCTCTGCCTCAAAATTACAGAGACGTCCTCTTCTGGAACATCTACGAAAGAAACAGTATTCTTGAGAACGTGGAAGCCTTTATCGCTGCTGCAGCAGCCACAGCCAAAGTTACACCCTCACCTTCATCATCCTCATCAGCGTCCACTGCAAACAGACCAAAATTGACATCCTCTGGTGCGTGTGATCCAACTGCGGCAGCTGCAGTCGCCCAGTCTCCCTCATCTCTGCTATTCACACTCTCTCCCAAGTGGATCCTCAGGAAGAACGATTTGTTCAGCAGATGTGACATCCTTCATAATTTAGTGAACGAGTCCAAGTTGTTCCCCCTTCTCGCGAGGGAGGTCCTCACGAGCTTCGTCAACGGGGACAACCTCGATGACCTGTGGGAGGTCCTCAAAGTTTTGCTGCATGAAAACAGGAGAAGAGAAGCCTTTCCCGGGTTGTTCCGTTGGATGAGGGAGAACGTCGAGTGGACGAGGGAGGAGCTCCTCCGGTTGAGTGACCGAAAAACAAATGAACTCCGTCAACCGGTTGTCCACCTCATCACAGCGATTGCAGTCACATTCCAAGACCAATTTCATCGGCTGTTAACAGAAGAGGAAGTGGGCGTGGCCGTCAACTCAGCTGTCAACAGACTCATCTCCATCGTCGCATTGGTCAACACTGAAAAATGGGGGAGGAGTGTGACGAGCAAGTGGGACTTTGTGGAGAGACACTTATCAGGTGGGAGGAGTCAACTGAGGAATCCATTCTTGCAAATGGACAACGAAGATTTGTTCGCGGTTATCAAAGACGTGGAGACGACGTGGAAGTTGGTGCAGATTTTGACACAAGAAGAAATCGTGGCACTCGTGACGAATGAGGAGACGAGGGTGAGTGACGTCATCGGGGAGAGGCCAGTGGGGGTGGTCGTCGCCCTGGGGGAGGAGTTCCTTCCTCCTCCGAAGCAGCTCGCCGAGTTCAGAACGAAGTTTTGTACACAAGAGTACAACGAGAAGGGGAGGACCGTCTTTGAGATGGATGTGCGTGACTTTGCGGTGGAGTACCTGTGGGGGGACCTGGTGGGTGAGGCGGAGAGGGGGGACAGGAGCGGACCTGTGGGGGTGGCCCTGAGGGAGGCACTCGGGAGGATGCCGGAATATGATTCGTGTGACCTCTTGAAGAAGCTGGAAGATTGGGAGGAGGTTCAAAGGAGGAGGAGTCAACACGGATCAGATGAACATCTTCTGGTGAGCACTCCTTTCTTTTTCACTTTCAACAACAGTTGCAATTTCAAATTTCAACTAAACAGGAGAGGAGTGGAGTTGGGAAGGCGAACGAAGTGGGAGGAGTGACGATGACGACGAAGGGTGTGGTGATGGACTGGGTCAGTGGGGAGGGACTCCAGTGGAGGGACAGCTGCGACACTACTCTCTCTCTGGAGGACCTCCCCCTCCTCCTCCGCTACTGTGGAAACTTCGATCCCTCCCACCTCACCACATTCCTCCAGGAGAACAAATTTTATATGACGATGGATCTGATGGCTCTCCTTCGGTCGCTGCTGGTGATTGTCTCCCCACCCGCTTCCTCCCTTGACTCCTCCCCCTCCTCCTCCTCTCTCTTCTCCGGCCTCACTTCCTTCCTCCGGGAGAACATCAACAAATTTTTTAATCAGTTCTTCAGGTTAGTCGTGAAACCACACCCCCCCCCTTCGATGTTCATACTTAAATTTGCATTGCATTTAGGCCGCTGGTGTGGGTGTTTCTTGGAGCCACACGGGAGGAGATTAAAGCAGCGGCAGCAGCTGCTTCTTCTCTTTCTCTCGTGAGGGAGTTGTGTGTGGGAGGAGTCGCCCTCAACCTCCTCTCCCCCACCCAACAGCCAACACAAATTGTGGAGAAGGAGACGTGGGAGATTATTCTGGGTGACGTCATTAAAACGGCTGACTGCTGCGACCTCCCCGTCCTCCTCCTCCAACTCCGTCAGCAGATGGAGAAGCAGCAGACGCAGATGGGGGACAACCACCTGGAGGGGCTGAAGGAGGTCCTCACGAGTAAACAAGTCTTCGGTCAGTGGACAGACAGGTTCTGGTCGAAGTACAGGAGGAAGTGGGAGGAGTGCGACTGGTGTGGACTACGCCACTTGCTCACTTTCTACTCCTCCGTCTTCGGGGGTGACAATCTCGAGTGGATGAAGAAACACAAGTGGATTCTTGTGAGGTGCATTCCAGTAGAAATCGCTGCGGTCCTCCAAGGAGAAGAAATGAAGGACAAGTTCCCCAACAGCAACAACAATTTACTTGAGATGTTCACGGAGTTGGTGAGGGAGTTCATTGGCTTGGAGGACGTCACCTTTGTGAGACAAATTGGCGATTCATTCTGCTACAAAACCGAGTGGGAGTGGGAGGCACTCATCAATCTACTCGGAGGAGGAGGAGGAGGAGAAAGTCTTCAGGGTGGGAAATTCCCGTCATTGGGAGTTTTGTACACTTCCACTGCAGCCCCCCTCATCCGCGTGCTCATCAGAAAGTTCGGAGTTGAGTGGACGAGAACTTGGCTGCGGAATCACCAACTGTGGGAGGGGATCCCTTCCACTGTGGAAGACAGAATAGACACCGTGGAATCACTTGGTTCGCTGCTCCACTCTGCAATCCAGTTGGGTGAGTGGGAGGAGGTGAAGAAACGCGCATTCCCTGGACTCGTCCTCTCCTGGAGAAACAGCGAAGGGAAGAACGCGCTGGAGGTTGCGAAGGAGACGAAAGATGTTGAGGACCGACTCCAAATCAAACTTCATCTGGAGGACCTGGTCTCCTCAGTTAAGAAATAGTCCCATCAATTCTTATCACCCAACACTTCATTCACTTCTGCACTTCTCAATTTACTTCACAATCACTTACTTGTACACAATTTCATTTGGATAAACTTTTGATTTCTTAATTAAATGAAGAGAATTTAATGCATGCATTAATTAGAAGACAAGAAGTATCGAAGTAGTGAAGGACACGATAAAAAAGATGTTGAGGAGGAAAGTCAAATGATATTTCAACACCTCGAGGGCCTTATCTCCTCAATTCAGAGATAACAACAAATCACAAGTACACAAGAGATCCAAAGCCTACGGAAATAATTCAGCTTTATTCAATCTAATCAAAATCAGTCTGTGTCTTCTTGATTGCGTAATTAATGAATCACATGACCACCTGCTCAATGAATTTTAATCATGAGTCATTTAATAAAATTGAATTTAAGTTTTCATCTATTTCAGCAACGCTACTTTTCAAATCAGAACATAATAAGTTTGGCATTAATTCTGTACTCAAGAAATATTCACATCGATGAGAATTATAGATTAATATTATGGTAATTTATATAGCAACGTTTAGCAAATTCCCTGCGATTCCAGGATTAATACCCTTTCATTAATAAATATGGGGAAAATAAATTTAAAACTTCACACTTAACTGTTCCATAATTAAATAAGACACTTTCAAGATGTACTGGGTGAATTAAATAAATAAAGAACGCATCAGTATATGATATAAAGTTAATTGATTGTGTGTGTTTATTAATGGTCCCGCATATTATAATAATATATATTTAGAGTAAGTCTAAGAAAGTCGTAAAATAAATAAAAATTAAAAAAGATCACAATTGGCAGTTCTGTAGTCACCAAGGCGACGTCAAATAATTAATTATTATTAAGCATGAAGCATCTGAGTTAACGTCAAATAATGTCAAGCCTTATTTTATTTTAATTGAAACAAAAGCCTTACAGCAGTTAATTAAATGAAATAAAATGTTTAGCCACCTCACCTCACTTAAAAAACAAATTCAAATTAGTACAGTAAACAATTAGTTAAACGCATCTAAATTGAATAAATGAAGTGAATCGATAAATGGTTAATCTTAACCGTATTATTAAGCAATTAATTTAAACGAGATTTAGAATCACAGTCAACGTGAATTCATTTCAAGTTTTTAAGCATGTTAATTAAATTGACACAAATGTCTTATAGCATCCAAATTAAATGAAATCTAAGTTTCTAAATTTGATTCAATCGAGTCAATTAATTAATACTTAATCTTGACCATGGTCAACAATTAATTTAAACAAGATTAAGCATCTAATTTAACACCGAACTTTTTTTAACTCATTAAGAAACCCAGTATCAAATCGGCCCTTATTTAATTTAATCCAGATTTTTAAGCCCTCAATTAACAAAACCAACTCATTCAGAAATTAAAGCCCCCAAAAAGATCCAATTCTTCTTACCATGTTGTTTGGGTCGTGGCAAATGTTCCAGGGAGCGAAGGAGTTAATTTTGGCATCTGGTGGACTCCCTCTGCAGTTTGGGGGGTGGCTGCAGGCGTATCCCATCGAACATCAGCCGCTCTAATTTGATTCATGAAAAAAATAAAGAATTAATTGAAATTAATACAAGCTTAAGGCTCTCTAGTCCATAACTGGTGGATAACCTATGCACTTAAAATTCTGTAATAGGGAGGCATAGCAACCCAACCGGCTTCGCCTATGTATGCGTTTAGCCCCCCCCCCATCAAAGTGTGCCCCCACTGTATCTCCCAAACCACTGGACCGATTTCCTTCGGGTTTGTCTTCCCTATTTGAGTAATGTAAGTACATATAATATAAGTACCCATGGAAGTATTAAAAGCAATAAATAAAGTTTGAAATTTAATCCGACTTCCACTTTGGTAATTGAGTCAATGAGGTAAAATCTTAATTAGTGTTGCTGGTAACTCCTCCTGGACAATCACCGGAGTTGGCTTTCTTTCCAGGTACGTCCTGTTTAACATCTGACGTATTACTTTGTAAAAATAAATCTAACAATTTCCACACCACAATTGCTTGTATTATTCTACTTTGAAGAATATCTCCAGAAATGTAAATTAATTTACCTTTATGAGACTGTCATCTCCAATTCAACCATGTATCATTCCATTTACTTTACCAAAATAAAATATAAAAATAACGTTCAATTAGTGCACGTATAAAATTCTGTTGACTGGAATTGTGGCGCTAGAAATAATACTACAAGCATAAGACAGTATAATTAGACAATACAATGATTACTTTTTGGAATTTTAATAGTTTTAAATTCAGCTAAGCTTATAATTCATGTTTCAAGTTCTCCTTCGTCTACTTTTAACTTGATATCCATAACATCCTTGATGAATCTTTCACAACAATTTTTTTGGTGTACATGCGAAAGTATTCCCTTGCCCTCCTTGTTCAGCATAGGTTTCGTAGCTTGCTTAGTCTGATGATTATTCTTTATCTAAATTAATAAAAAACTAATGGGTTTAAATCGTTTAAATTCTATTCACCTGATGCCAAATTACCGAATGAATTAAATAATAACTAAGATGATTGCTCTAAATCGTGTACCATCCTTAAAAATATGAGTTCACTTTATAAATAACTCACATAAATAAATAAATATTTGGGGTGTCTCTTAAACTTCCTGGGAATATACGTTGCTCGCATAAACTCGTTGCTTTTCCTCATAGTTTATTATAGAGAATACAATAGGTTGTGTAATGATAGTTTTGTGTCAAGGGTGTTTACAAATCACATACATTTACCACATGCGACATCCACACTAAACCTGCACATGAATTTAATTAATGTTGTAAGTTACCAAACATATTTAACCTTACGAAGAAAAATAATAAGTCAAATTTTAGTGTTGAAACCTGAAACCTTGAAGCCACTGAGAGCCCAGGTAGTTTGGATCCACGCAAGCACAACAAACCCAACTTGAACGCATGTTTAGGCTTAAATGCCCTGTGCTAAGAGAAATTTGAACGTATGTGAGGCATCATTAACACAATATGTAGAAATGCATGAGATTAGGTAAAATGCATTATAAAATGAAGAAATTAATTCAGTTATCATGGAAAGTCAATGAGTCACTGTGAGCTTATGAATTAAATTAGGACATTTAAATTTTTGGAGAAACAGTAAAACTTACCGAACGTCTTTAGCTCGCAGTTTGAACTTAGTCTGCTGAAACTAATATAATTGAGACCTGAAATATTTGTTCATTGGAAACAAAGCACAACTCCAACTTGCAAGCATACAACAACGCCAATCAGCATAAATGCCTGGGCTACTGTACTGCTGACGTAAATTGTGGCAAAACAGAGACTCAATACTTTCCTTAAATTCAATATTTGTGGTGTATATTTCCGGCCTATACAATTAAGCGTACACTACAAGTTACTTCATTTTATCGATGTTAAGATTCAAAAAGAACAATCCGAATCACTTAACAACAATTCCTAGCAATCAATATATTTGCAGAGTTTTAAATTCTAACAATGAAGACAGTTGTTTACTGTGTTTCATTAGTGATTCTTTTAGTTGGGCAGTCGCTATGTAAAGGTAATATTTCTAGAAACCGACTGAATTTCTATATTAAAGAAAAATGTTTCTACAGAAAACATAACTTGTGGAAAGCTGAAATATCCCTTGGACTCCATTGTTGGTGGAGCAGACAAAATAATTCCGTGGGCAGTATTCCTCGTGAATAATAAAGACGGCCTTCCAAAGGAGAAGGCGATCATGCCAGGAATACTCGTCTCTCCGTCTCTCGTCTTCCTCAGTAATGCTAACATTAATTTACATTCGTTACATTAAGATCATAAGACATGAAATTTTAGGCGCACATAACTTTTTCAATGCAACTCTCCAATCACTACAAATTTCAAAATCAGCCTTGCAGTACACAGCTGTGATAGGGTCTCCGGAATTTAGCAATCACACAGAGCAAGGACAAAGAATCCCGGTGAGTTAACTTTTGAAGTTGTTGCTACTTAAACAACCTGACTTGATGATTTTTACTTTACAGGTTTCGTTCATCTCGGTTCATCCCAAGTTCAGCCGCTTAAAGACGTGGAAAGGAACTAGCCACGATTTCGCATTGGCTCATTTGAAATCCCCTGTTGAAGTTTCTGATCGAGTCCAGCCTGTGTGCATTCCCTCATTTGAAGATAAAAGCAAAATGGAAAATATTTCTGACATAAATCCGTTGTTTGTGTTTGGATGGTCAAAAAATTACACTTCACATTATAAAGGAGTCCAACTTAAAACCCTAGGCAGGGAAAATTGCACAGCATTTTGGAAAAACAAAGAATCTCCGGGTCTCCGAAGTAACTTTTATTGTGCAAACGTCTCCCAAAGTACTTTGAAAATTTAGTTTTAAAATCCACCTTATTAGGAATTAAAGATTTTTTGATTTCTTAGCTAATGATGGAGCTTACTGTCCGAAAAGAGGCGTCGGGTCTTTCTACTGGAGAAACGGATCTTATTTTTTTGGAGGCCAAGTTTTGAATTTCTACCACGACAAAGGAAAGTGTACAGAAAAAACGCCATTTTTCATTTGGTCGCTGCCAAATGAGACTTTGGAATGGATAAGGAACAGTCAATTGTAGGGCAAATCTTTGGTTTTATTTATTTGAATACAATGTGAATGATATGGCATTTAATCAATTACAGATGTGGACCGAATAAATTCACCTGCTGCTCAAGTGGAAATTGTATGGAAATGTCAAAATTGTGTGATGGCAAAATTGACTGCGAAGATTCTTCAGATGAAATAAATCAATTTTGTCAAAATCTCTCACCCTGTAATTCCAATGAGTTCAAATGCAAAGTTTATGGATCGTGTGTTTCAAATTCGAACGTGAATGATGGGAAACTGGACTGTCCTGACGGAGAGGATGAGAAGGAGGCTCCTACTAAATATGAATTACGTAAATTCCCACTCCTATTAATATTTCGTTTAAGATTTATTTCCAGCTTAAGAAATTATCAACTTCAAATAGCTCAAAAATGGAGAATACTTATTGGCGTCATTATGGCCGGGGTTATGATCATAGGATTTATTTACTTCCATTTCAAAGTTAAGCGTCTGAAGGTTCGAACCCGTTGAATTATTTTTTTAAACAATGCTGACTGTGCTAGCAGAATTAATTCGCCTCTTTTTAAACTCAACACAGAGGCATCTGAGGGATTTAACCAAAGATGAAGTGAACGAGTTTTTCAAAGGTTCTGACTACACTACACAAAATGATTATTTGGAGATAGCAGACAAGTATACGAATCTTCAAAAGCAAAATTACAAGTTGTCTTATTTCTTTTGAGGGAATGCAGTAAAAGTGTTATTTTAAATCTCAGGCGGAAAACGAGGAATTACTTTCCACTGTATATTAACATTCCGGCATTATCGCAACCATGGAATGACATTTTCGAAATTTCAGAAAAACAGCTCGACATTGGTAAGCAAGTGATGGAATTCTTTCATACGGTATTTGACTCATAATTAAACCTTCGACATTTTAGGACAGGAATTGGATCGTGGAGAGTTTGGCGTGGTCTACAAAGGAATTTTGAATACTCAAGATCCCAATGATTTGTCAACGACCAAGCAGGAGGTAGCTGTTAAAACTCAACTCTCCGGAATGGGCGTAGATGAATTCAAAAATCTGTTGAGAGAAGTTAAAATTACAGCTCATGTCGGTTCTCACGATTGTGTCGTGGGTATCGTCGGAGCTTGCACACAAAATATAAAGAAGCGTAAGTTGCTGGTCCCAATATTGAGGAGAATATGAGCTCCAGTGCCTTTAAAGTGACAGATGTCGATACTGTTTAATGTTTTGTGCAACAGGAAAAGTACACCTCGTCGTTGAATACTGTTCTAATGGAAATCTCTTAAAATTTCTGAACAGCATTGACAAAAATGCCTTTAAAAAAGTTTACAATTTAGAGGATCCCAATGTTCCGTGCAACATTACAAAGCAAGAAAACTAAGAATTAATTCTTACTTCTTACTAGCTCTATTTTATGATAACACTTTACAAAACAGAAATTTTGAACCTGGAGTCCAAGTTTTCTATGCAGACTTTTTTAAGTGGGCGCATCAAATTGCAAGCGGAATGGCTCACCTTGGAATGAAAAACGTAAACATGTCCTTGAAATGTCATTTATAACATAAAGGTTTAATTCAACCAAATACTTTAGGTTATTCATGGAGACCTGGCTGCCCGAAATGTTCTGTTGAGTGATAACTTCGACGCCAAGATTTGTGACTTTGGCTTGTCAAGGGAATTAACTGATAAGAACATTTATGTCAAGACATCTAACGTAACAGCAATGTTCCATGAGTTGACTAAGAGATTGTGACTGTTAAAACCTGAAATTTAATTCCTGTTTTGATTAATACTATTTAGCAACCAATCCCGTGGAAATGGTTGGCTCCTGAATCCTTCGCTTCTCACACGTTCTCTTATGCAACGGATGTCTGGGCTTATGGAGTGACACTGTGGGAAATATTCTCCCTTGGGGAGTCTCCTTACGGAAACATTCCCTGTAACGCGAGCTTTGTCTTAAATCTCCAAAATGGAGGTCGCCTTCCAAAACCGGACTTTGCTTCAACACAACTGTAACAATTCACAATCTTTCGTATTGGAACAAACCAAGCATGGTAATTAATTTGATGAAATAGGTATGAAATACTCCTGACCACATGGAACGATGACCCACAAAAGCGACCAGATTTTGGCTACCTGGAATTACTCTTTCAAAATTTGAGACAATCTTATGTACAAGAAAGAAATGCGTATAAAGACAAGTGAGTCTTTGCTCAATCTTCCACCGAATCGCTAATTTTTAGGAAGTCAACCCGTTATACATATCCTTTGTATTACAAGTCAACGTGTCCTATATGTTCCCATTTCTGTAAAACCTAAACTTGCAGTTGTGCTTATTGTTAGACAATTGTTATTCAGTGAGCTTGTTTAATTTAATGAATGTTTTGCACGCGTTTTTTAAATATAAGTATAATAATTATGTTTAAAAGTGTACAATGAATGTTTAGCCCCACCCATCACACATTTAAATAAAGAATGATCAATGGAATAGAAGATCCGCATGAATGCTCGAGTCCTAAGTCATCTTCAATACACAGCAGTCGTCAGGATGATGCCAATGTTATTGCAAATATACTCTACTTTTTTAATTGAGTCAGCGCAACGAGGTAAAATGATAATTTATGTTGCTCGTTCAACTTCTCTTTGACAATTGCCAGTGTTGGCGTTCTCTCTCGGTATTTCATTGGAAGCAATACGACAGGACGCACTTGTGGTTGGCGTTTCAACCTTTGATATTATTTTGGTTTTGTCTCCAATGAACTTACTTTAATTCACGTGACTTAGGAAATAGGAATGCCACAATCATCAGATATTCAGTTCTATGCAGATTATGT
This sequence comes from Isotomurus pseudopalustris, assembly GCA_034698685.1. Classification (NCBI taxonomy): domain Eukaryota; kingdom Metazoa; phylum Arthropoda; class Collembola; order Entomobryomorpha; family Isotomidae; genus Isotomurus; species Isotomurus pseudopalustris. Next base: position 16,208 of record JAQGBV010001016.1, read on the forward strand.
TTTTGTGTGTGGCTAGTTATCTTTCTGATGCGCGATAGAAGGACTCAGGTCTCCATCGTAAAAGACCACAAAAAAGATTGTTTTCATGGTGAAAAAAGGCTTACATAATATACCTTGTTTTACTTAAATTACATATCTAACACATTACTTTGCAACAATAAGCTTAACATAGAATCAAATACAGTCCACACCGAAACGTATTTATTATTCTACTCTAAAGAACCTCTAATTAAAAATGTAAGTAAGTAAACTGTGCGAGACTGTCATCACCATTGAAAGTATATGATTCCATTTACATTAGTAAAATTAAATTAAAATTCTCTTTCACCCCTAGGTCGTGTAGCATGCTTCGTCTTATAATTTTATCTTTTTCTCCATATTAATTTAAAACTAATCGGTTTTAATTTTGCTCATCGAAAGCCGAGTTATCTAATGAATTAAATATAAGTTATAGGAATTTCTCTACATCTTGTGCTACATTAAAAAATATGAATTGACTTTATAAATAATTTACTTACATAAACAAATCCCTGAAGCTTCCTGGGAATTTACGTTTCTTACAAAAATGTATTCCTTTTCCTCTGAGTGTATTATGCAGAACACGATGAGTCGTATAATGATAGTTGTCTGTATAGCGTATTTACAAAACACACACATTCACCGCATGGGCCATGTACACTAAATTCACAAATCAATTGTATTAACGTTGTAAGTTGCCAAGCATAGTCCCACGAAGGGAAATAATAATTCAAATTGTAGTGTAAAAACCAAAACCAAGAATCCCCTGAGAGCCCAGGTAATTAGAATGCACACAAATACAACTTTCCCCGCATGGCAAATAGAAATATCATCATTATGTAAACATGCATGAAATTACGAAAAATACATTATAATTTGAAACAATTAATTCAGTTCCAGCGAAAAGCCAATGAGTCACTGCGAGCTTGTGCACTAAACTAGGACAATCAAATTTTGTTAGACACAAAAAAACTTACTGAATAAGTTTTTTCGCAGTTTGAACTTAATCGGCCAAAATTGAAATAATTTAGCTATGAAAAACTTTGTTGGTATTCGTTGGAAACAAAGTACGACTGCAATTTCAAAAAAAAACAACAACTCCTGTAAGCATAAATGTCTGGGCTAAATATACTGCTGGCGTCAATTGTGGTGAAACATAGAATTAATACTTTCCTTGAATTCAATGTTTTTGGTTTAAATTTCCGGCATGCACAGACAATTGAAAACTACTCCACAATTTATTTGATTCATTACCCAATACAACAAGAACAGTTAGACTCGCTGAACAAGCAGCTATTTTCAATGTCAATTGTGGTGGCTCTAACAATGGGCACAGGTGTTAAACTGCTGTCAATTGTGATTCTTCTCGTTGGAGAGTCCGTATGTCGAGGTAAACTTACCTGAAATCAAATTAATATTTTATATTACAACTGATTGTTTTTTTTAAAGAAAAAATAACTTGTGGAAAGCTGAAATATCCCTTTGGGTCCATTGTCAAGGGAACAGACAATATAATTCCATGGGCAGTCTTCCTCGTCAATAATAAAGAAGGCCTTCCAAAGGAGAAGGCGATCATGCCAGGAATTCTTGTCGCTCCTTCTCTCGTTTTCCTCAGTAACATAAAATTAACTTTACATTTCAATCACGAATATCTTCAGACTTGAAATTCTAGGTGCCAGTAACTTTTACAATGATACACTCCAATCACTTCAAATTTCAAGATTCAACTCGCAGTACACAGTTGTTATAGGTTCTCCGGAATTTAGCAATGACACAGTTCAAGGACAAAGAATACCCGTGAGTTAACAATTGCTCTAGTTGTTAGCTTAAGGAGTTATTTCAAGAACTTGGTTACAGGTAACGTTAATCGCGGTTCATCCCAAGTTCAAAATTTCAAAGATGTGGAAGGGATTTAAACACGATTTCGCATTGGCTCATCTGAAATCGCCTGTTAAACTTTCTGAAAAAGTGCAGCCTGTGTGTATTCCCTCGTTTGAAGATAAAAGCCCAATGGAAAACATTTCTGACTTCAATCCGCTTTTTATGTTTGAATGGTCAAAAAACTACACTTCCCATTACAGAGTAATTCCACTAAAAACCCTAAACAGAACAAGATGTAAAGATTCTGGGAACAGGAAAGAAAGAAATAACTCTTATTGTGCTGTCGCCTCTCAAAGTACTTTGTTAGCATCCTGAAGTATATTTTACAAATACTCTTTATCAAAAGTTAAAATCTATATTTGTTTTTTAGCAAATGACACAGGTTATTGTCCGAAGAGAGGCATCGGATATTTTTACTGGAGCAACGTATCGTATTTTTTGGGAGGGAGAGTCAAGAATTCTAACCACGAAAATGGAACATGCGCAGAAAAAACGCCATTCTTTATTAAGTCGCTGTCAAATGAGACTTTGGAATGGATAAAGAACAGTGAAATGTATTTGAAAGCTTTGGTTCTTTGATTTGAATACACTATCAATGATATTGATATGACATTTAATCGATTACAGATGCGGGCCAAAAGAATACACATGTTTTTCAGGTGGAAGGTGTATTAAAATGTCAAAGTTGTGTGACGGCAAAATTGACTGCAAGGATAATTCGGATGAAATTGCTGAGTATTGTCAAAATCCCCTGCCTTGTAGTTTCAATGAGTTCAAATGCAAAGTTTATGGATCGTGTGTTTCAAATTCGAGCGTGAATGATGGGAAACTGGACTGTCCTGACGGAGAGGATGAGAAAGAGGCTAATATTA
>JAQGBV010001017.1:0-18972 GCA_034698685.1 Isotomurus pseudopalustris
TGAGGAGAGAATGGAAGTCGCTTCCTCGTGCCACACCCGCGTTGCCAGTCTACATGCTTTCAGATCTTCAACAGAAATGTACTCGAACAAACGAACAAATACCTGAAAACACAGCCATTCATTCAGATATGCACATGAGATTTATCCCGAATTCTCTCGTGTGTTTTTCTCTTCCTCAATATTCCCTGAAAGCTTTTTGACTAATCAGCTCACCTGTACACACACACACACACACAGTATAGAACTATGCAACCGACAATAACTGAACATCGCACACAGTTTTGTCAAATAACTGAACGTAAAAAAGAGAGATTCATGAAAGGATCAACCTGGGAAACACAATTCATTCGTCTTCCGCATAAAAATACAATTCACGTAAACTCTAAAATCTAAAAACTACGTTCCAAGGAGAAAGCAGCGTAGTTCCCATTCTTCCAGTGAGGAACAGAATAACAGCAAGTGGTTTTGTGCTTATTCCACACACACTCACATTCACGTCAAAGAAATTCCAAGAAGCCGAATTCTCGATTGTAATGTAATGTGAAGGCCTACGGAGACAACAAGAACAAACCTTCTCCTCAGCTTCTGAGTAACTTCTTTCTCTCGCCAACATTAAAAGTACATAACATCCAACATCAACTTCAAAGGTAGAAGTGACTTAAGCGAGTGAATGAGGTTCCTCCACTTCAGAATCCAATATGAAAAAAGTACAAGTAAACACGAAAACTTGTATTTCAAGTCCCAACAAATGCGATGCAACTGGAGGAGAGAGCTTTCTAAAAACTTTCTCCTCAGGAGTCTCGTGTTCCTCTTCATTTTAGAGGAGAAAGTTTGTTCGTGTCTCAATGCAATTCGGAGTTTTCGGAGAGTAGTAATTGGGGCAGAAGAAGAATTGCACAACACACACAGGCAAGGCAGGCCCTGCAGAAATTTGATACTCAACCACAAAACACGAGACACATTTGGTTTAACACAAAAGAGGAGGTCAACTTTATCACCTCATCAAGAACCACACAGAATAATTTAATTGTAACTTTGTAACAAACTTACAAAATGAATAAAATGATGCTTCGTGTGGGAAGCCACAAAGGAATCGTTTTGCATGAAGTCTCATTAAGTCAAACTCACCTCACATTCCTTCCTTCCTTCCATTCCCTATTTACTCGGCCATCAATCTTCATCAGAAAGGTTCCGTTCACTATCTACCCTGAACCTGAACCATCCTTCCATGCTTTATGCTTATTAGACTTTATTTCTGCACAGCTAAACATTTACACAACACGACACAACACAACAGCTTCCCATGTAATGTTTTCATCATCATCATTTGGATCGCGCAGACAATCAAGAGACTTTCTCCTGTCTATCTTTCTTGTATCTCTCTTTCACGTAGGTCGAGATAAATGAGCTGCTAGTATTTTGCCACAGGAGAAATAATCTTCTAAACCTTCATGCCTTCATTTGTGGTCTTGTGGAATAACATTCCAAATTCCAAACAAAATAATCTCTAGAGCTTCTCTTTAGTGGAACACGAAAATAGTAATTCCCGTAGGATGAAGGAGGAATGCCAGGCAGAAAGGAGAAGTCTACGCAGGGACTTCATGGAGGCCACAAGTGAAGTAAGGAAAAGAAGAAGACACACACAAGAAAACGTAGCGCTTAAGGTAACTTTTCCAGTAATGAGGGAAATTGTTGTTGATGAAGAAGCAACAGCACAAGTAGGAAATAAACTGAAAGATCGCAGTTCACAATTTCTCAATAATAAAAAATAAATAATATTCGCCAATCAAAAGTATTAAGCCTTAAAGGCAGCCACACAGAAGCCACAGAGCGAATTAAGCTTACCTTGCGTATCAAAAGGGGATGTTGATTCTGCTGGTTGGAGGAAGTTCGCTTCTTCCGTCTCTCCCTGAAACTCATCTTTCCCTTTTACTACACCAACAACGGATGACTAATCACTTGGCCACTTTTCTCTTAAAACTCCAGATTCGCAAAATCCCCACAAAAGAATACGACGAATCTTTCTCAAGATGACTCACTCGATCTTCACAATCTTCACCTGTGGGAAATGATTAAATACAAATAAAAAACTCACTTTCTCTCTCTTCACAAATACACAGGGCATTCCTATAACATTCCATCAGAGAACTCTCCTCGCAAAATAAATAATAAATACAGACTAAACTTACCTTTTCCCCAACCTTGAATTCCCAAGTGAGATACCCGAGACGGAGAGCCTCGATCTCTGAATTCCTTTTTTATTTACACAATCCCTCTTTTGTTGTGCAATAAATAAGGCTGCTCCAATATTCCTTTCTTTTACTTTCTTTGACTCTCTACTCAAGTCTCAGTTGGGAGACTGACAAGAAATAAATCACAGCCGTGACTGACATGAAAGACAACGTGGAACCTCCAGAACTGGAAACTGGAAAGTTACGAGATACAACGATGATTGGGGCTAAGAAAAAAATAAGGATTACAGAGAGTTCCAACAGTTCCAAGTGATCAAAGCCTCTCTTTTACGATCAAACGATCAAACGATCAAACGATCAAGAAGTGAAAGGTATGAAAGTATGAAGGTAAGAGTGACACGGGGATGTTAAAAGATAACCTCCTCTTTATCCCTTCGCTTTCCTCACCTTAGAATTATCTCGTTAAATTACTACGAGTGCTTCGCACTTATAGTTTCAACACAGACACACATCTTCTTTGTATTAAATTACACGGAGAACGGTAAAGAGCTTTGCTGAATCTAACGCGTCTTTAAATTATTAAATTACACGGAGAAAGCTGCAGCTCGTGTAACGTTCCTCTCTGTGAAATCTTTAGTCCGTTTATTTTGTGTGCCCGTCTTCGTTTCCCCAGTTCTTCTGGTCTACTGACTGAGTTCCCACAGGAAAGGCACAAAGATATACCCGACAGCCCAGCAACGACGAATAACCTGCAACGACCTACCCGGTTCGGAGGTTTGTTCTTGTTCTTGTTCTTGTGTGTGTGTGTGTGTGTGTATGCCTTCGTCCAACTTCTCTAACAACTGTGGAAGTGAAACGATGGGCTTCTGTGCATCCAGGAGACTCTCTCTCTCTCAATTAACAAGTCATAGGAGAGAGAATAGAGAGAGTAGAGATGATCCTTGTTAGCAGCAGGTTGTTAGAAGGGAGCTGTCTCGTTCTCGCATGTCCGTGGCATCTAATGCCTCTTTAGTTTTAATAGTCTCCTTTTCACGAGATTAATTGGGTGGAAAGTAAGAAGAGAAGAATCTCGTTGAGTGAATCAAAAGAAGAAAGTTAAGCTGAAGCTCCGATGGTGCGTCTCCTAGTCTTCTAGTTAAGTTGGAAAGAAGCCTCATCCACTTCACATCATCACGAGAATGAGACGCCTTTAAACGAATTTGATCCTCAAGTCCCCAACTCAAAAGACTTGAGAGAGACAATCTGAGAGGAGGAGAGTGAAGACGCTGAGGAAATCTTCGTGTCCCTTTTATCTCACTTTCGTCTTACGTAATTTCTCCTTTTTAGTTAGTCTCTTTAATGCTCAAAGACAATCTTGACGAGGATGATGAGTAGCAGCTCCGTCGTCTCTCTCTCTTTTCCTAAGCTTAATTTCCCTCTGCCTTCAAACTCACACACACACAAAGTAGTCGTGACTTTCTTCCTATTCCTTCTTCAAAAGGACATCTTGTGCTTTGAACACCACAAAAACTGCAATTAGCGAAGAATACTTCCACAGTTTCAAGTTCCAAACTTCCAAAGTCTGTTCCAGTTAGGCAAGTCTTTTCGTTTCCTCCTCCGAAATTCCCAGGGAAAAAGAAGACCAGAAGGGAAAAGATGGGAGTGAAAATCAACTCTCAAACTCAACGTCTCTCCTCAAAATGAATGATGAGCCTCTCTTTTACTTTCTCCCTCTCTCCTTCCTCATTCCGCTTTTAGTGACATGAGTTTCACCGAAATATCACCGAAATATATTCTTTCTGAGTTCCCAGCGCATTGCCTTCAGCCTTCATTCACTGTCAAGGTTCGGAGGAAGTTCGCAGGGAGATCGACTTGCAGCCTCAGAAAGCAGCAGGGACTCATTTCCATCCAAACTGAACAGTTCAACGTATAGTAACTCCCATATAGTAAATGTGTAAAAGTGTAAGTAAACGTGAAGGCAAGCTCAGTTCCATCATCATCTGCTTTTTAGCTCTATTCCCACAGGTCTACAGGAGAGGAGAGGAGAGGAGTCTTCTCGATGGGAGACGAATGACGAATGTTATGGTTTTTGTACTTTCACTCGTGTGTTGCAGACACAGAAAACACCATTTCCACTTACAACTTACACCAACCCTTCCTTCCTTTCTCCTTTCCATCCGTCCTTGCCAAATCAACGCAAACTGCCAACAACGAGACTCTTTACTATTTACACCCAACACGATGAAATACACGACTACTTCCACTCCAACCCATTATCGCTTTCACTCTCTCCATTAGAATGCTGAATAGACAGACAGCGAGTCCCTTACATTACAAAAGTAGCTCGTAAGTACAACGAAAGCTCCTTTGCGGACTCTCATTTAGCTAATTGAATTTACAGGCTCCATCGAGTTATGTGTTTGCTTCTCCATCATCATTAGTGACTATCAGCTTTCTCCAGCCTGTAACACACTCATTTCGTCATTTCCGACAAAAAACTGGAGAGAGAATAGTAAAGCTCCCCTCGTTTACTTCGGAAACTGGCGAAACTTTCTCTTTTGCCTATAGATCATGATTTACATTTACATGCAGTGTACCTGTGTGTATGTTCTCAGAAGACTCAGCTAGTAAAAAAAATGATGAAATGAGCCATGTAAATAATGTCGTTGTATGCATCTTCAGCTTCAGCCCTTGGAGACCTCCGTGTGTAACTTGGTTTCCTTCTCTTGGATGACACGCTCTCTCCCCAATTTCCTCGTGCAAAACTTCCTCCTCGAGTTCTTCTCGTACTCCACGTGAACACAGTATTTGTTCATGATCCTTCCAAACGAAGTTCCAAACTTCGGGGAGATCCTATGAAAGTTCGAATGCACATACATGGGAAATGGGAACTCGATCCAACATCCAACAAGTCCGAAGTGCAGAGCTCAATTCTGAAATATTTCTAAATCCTCTCCTCGTTCTTCTTCCACGCTACTCTCCTAAAGCTCCGCACAACTTTGCTTTCACGGATTTGACAGAAAGGAACGGGAGCTAGAGAAAGTAAATCGATCTCAAACTCCCATCTCGCCGATTTTTACTCTTCGTGAACTTAACTAAGGCCATCTCACCGTATTATAAGAGAGGACACACAGCTAAATCGAAAAGGAGATGTTACTGGGCTACTCATACTTCCACCATACTTACACGCGTCTAAAGATAAGTAGACCTTCAAAAAGGTAACCTGGACTTCATGCTACACTTTCTCCGAATGCATTAATAAAAGGCTTTTCACACACACACACACACACATATGATCCATTTATTCCACGCTAAATCTCAAGTCTGGAATCTGGAGTGAAAGTCCGAACAAGCCCCATTGGAATAAAAAGGAATCTGACACATTCAGCGTTTCTATTTTTAGCTTTCTCTCTCTCCACCACAAAAAGGAATATTAATACTGGCGACAAGCTCCGAGATGGCTGTGCTGTGCGACCAACTAAATTAGAAAGCAGACTAGAAAAGTGACCAGAAATCCCTCATTTTGGATTCATTACATCAACCCTGAGTAAATACGTCTTGGCCAAAAGTCCACAATCCACAGTGGCTGGTGATGATGGTGATGGTGAGTGAGAGTCTCCGAGTGAGTAGAACGATCCCAAGCCTAATCAAATGGACGATGAGAGTACAATACACATCATCAATTTCACTCGACCGTGACCATTGGACCTTATGTAACCGATCTTGAGTAAACATTACTCAACATTTCACAAAACTTTCACACAGAAGAACACAAACACACTTAGCACACACACACACACAGTTACAGCGTATCGAATCAATCAAGTTGGTCGAGCGTAAAGAAGGAGATGCGAATTTCACTCTCTCATTTCGGCGTATCTTCTTCTTCAGATCCGTAAAACCCATAAGAATATGATGAGAAACGAGATTCTCTCTCATTTCAGTGCTTTCTTCACAGGAGATTTCCCTGAAGTCGACGATTTACTTTTTCCTTTATTCCCTTCCGAATTATGTCAAACACAAAATGCTGGTTAAAAGCCAAAGACGCACGTGTGGAGCTTAATTCCTTCCACTGAAATAAATCTTATCATCTTCGCCAAGAAGAAGAAGATGTGTGTAAATAATGTTATTTATTTAACACTCCTCTATTAGTGTTTGCATCAAAGAATCAAAACAAGTTTCGAAACATACACAAACATTATTTATGCGTCTTCTGTCACAGCCACGGAAATTCCAATACGAACTTCTTCTTCAAAAGACTTCTGAATATTGGCTGTTCGCTTGGATTCGTAGAATTCCATTCCGTTTTTTTACTTTCTCCTCGATCCTCGGAGAAACCCAAGCCTCCTTTAGTTAGATGCAAAAGTAAAAGGGCTCCGTGGATCTGGAACACGACACATTTACTCACTTCAAAATCTAATTTATTTCAAAGAAACCTTCAAAGAGCATTTTCATGTGCATTACTTTTCCGTCTTGTCTAAAACCCTATTTGGCCCTTCTATTAATACATAGCAAATCTTCTGGATGGAATCTTGCATGAAGTTGGAAAGTAGTTTCTGAAAACAATGATTCGTGTTTTCTGCACAGCAAGCTTTTAGTCTAAAGCGAAATTAAAATTAACTTCTATGCCAAATCTGGCGAATAATCAAAGAGCTCATGCAAGGTCATCAAGAAAACTTTTAATTACGCTTTCAAGAAACTCCAAGGATAATAAGCTTAATAAGCTATTTGTGCTTAGGTTAGGAACTTAATTATCAGACGCTGAAGAAATTGAATTGCTGAATTATGCATGAAATCGGAATTATAGAGACACCCACTCACGAAAATCAATTTGTTCCTAGCCAAATAAAACGCTTTCATGTGTCAACAGTCAACACCCACTTAATTTCTTTTAGAGTTACTCAAACTTTTATTTATTGAGCTTCATTCTTTTCCCTTCACTTTCAACTTCGAGGATTACACATTACTTAAAACAAAAGTACTAATGTAAATTATTCAGAGACTGCTGTGCTGTGATTTCAGCTTCACTCTTTTGATATATTTCGTAGAAATCGTTCTTAATAGCAGTTCGTCATGTACAATTAAAGCTTGAATGCTCCAGTTTTAAATCGAGAGAACCAAACCTAAAGATTCAACAAACCTAAATGCTGACGAGTTCTGTAATGGACATTTATAAACATTAAAATAGATTCTACTAACGTTCTACGAAAAAAAATTACGGGTTATTTTGAGGTTAGTGAAACAGATAGCATGAGTAAACAAATCTGAACAAAACATCCAACAAGAAAGTAATCGACATTTATTGATAACCGCACGACGAAAACTGAAGAAGGTTAGCACGAGAACACAAACGTGGTAGAGGAGTCTTTAGATCGAGAAGGACAGTCAACAGTGTGTTTACGCAGTCTAGAAGAAATTGAGATTTGAGAATACTTTCTGAAAAGAAATATTTTAGTTAAGAGTGTCTACACGATGAGATGAGTACAATTTGATGATTAAGAGAAGAAGACAAGTTACCGTCAGACGAAATTAGGTCACATACATTTGACATCGACAGAACTGAACATGATCATCACTTCAATGAGTTTTCTTTTATCAAAAGAGGAAGGAGCAATTTATTATGAGCCAAGGAGCCAACAGTAACTAATTCAACCCACGTAGGAAGACAACTACGAGCCTTTCGAGATTTCTCGAAAAACAGAGTGTGCTTCTTTTTATATTATTACCATTTAGCTCGCTTCGACCAGTCTTTGGGTGTCCAGTGCAGAAATTTGGAGTCTATTTTTGTCATCCTGGAATTCTTCTCGAAATTCTTTTTCATCTCCTGCGTGAGGACGATAACAAAACCGCCTTTGTAATACGAGATCACTCCCAGGGTTTGCAGCGTAGATATCACATCTTCCTTCTTCATCGACGTTAATTCACAGATTTCACTGGAATTTCAATTATATTCACATTAGTCGACAGAATACACACGCAACTTATGAAGGAGTACGTAGAATTCTTAGTTTCACTCTATTCTACGGAGTTCAAGCCGCCAGGCATTTCACAGAACGATGGAAATCAAATATTAAATAACGTCCCTCATCACTGCCTTTCTTGTTGGCATCTACAACCTACGACTACTTTTGGTAAGTCTGCTCTACTCCCGTCTGTGTCTTCCTCCTCTTTACAACTACAATTCTATAGGTACGTAAGCCGATTATGATCATCCCTGATTGACATCCTTACTGTTCCCTACTTCCTACCCAATCCGTTTGCGTCATATTTTATTGCATAGAGCTTGCTACTATATAACGGACATATATTTTTGATGTTCCTTACTTTATGGTTATTTGCGACCTCTCCAAATCCGCGGTGGGCTTTTGTGTGAACAAAATGTTGAGAATTGTATGGGACCAGTAGCTTCGGTAGGAGAGGAGACCAAGATCTGATAAAGGCTTCTCTGGTGACCCAAGTTTTCCCTCGAACTTACTTAACTCGTAACCTGTAAAATATCAAAATCAATCCGATTAGAACTTAGCAATCATGTTTCTTTACGCTAGCTTCAAAATCGAACCACATAATTATCTGCTTTGAAACAAGGACAAAAGACAAGCCTTAGGTAGAAAAGTCACCCGCACCACGATGCACGACCATTAATTTCAGCCAAATTAAATCGGGGACAAAGCTCAAATCCATTAAATTGTGTGCTTTATGGGCACTAAAACACTCACTAAATTCTATTAGTAGTTTCCCGAATCCCTTTCTCTGATACGGTGGAAGTGTGAGGATGCAAGCAACATTGTAGTCTTCTGAAGATTCTTTTTCTTTACTAAAATATCCAACTAAGTGAAATCCTCTGTTATCGAATTGAGTCATAACGTAGAACAGAAAGGGGTCCGTATCATAGTACCTGGAAAACATCACAAACCATCATCCCCGAAATTAGATTTGATCGAATGCTTTTACTCCGAATCTTCCAAAAACACTCATTTTAAAAGGAAAACACATTGACTTACAGTGTCTTGTGATCTAAAAACAATTTTGCCAGAAGGCAAAGGTTTTGTGAATACTGTTTGTTCTTTCTCCCATCAATTTCGAAGACGGAGATGCCATTCTTCCTGTAAATCTCGTTCCCTGGAGGATGTCTCAACTTGCACTTTAACAAATGTCGCTCCAGACATTTCTCAGACTTTCGGTATTTCAGGCAGAACTCGCATATAAAGATGCAAGGTAGGTGTACAAGTTCCTAAAGTAAACATACGTGTTGATATTACTTACATCAAACTACCCATCTTCAACAGTTTCTTTTAAGCATAAAAAATAGACTGGCTACCTGAGGGTAGGGTGCAAAATACCAAGGCTTTATTCTGTGCTTCCCCAACTCAATCATTTCAATGTTTTTCATTCTTGTCACCACATCGTCATTACTATGAGCCATGAGACTTCCAGTTGTCCTCGGCCCACTGGGCGTCGGTGGTCCTCCCACAACTTCCGGTTGTTCCTCCTAATTGAATAAACAATAACACACATTATAATATTTCTCAATTCACAATTAATTACACAATAGATTTCCTTTCATGTATCCGAACCTTAACCGTGGTGACGATGCTGATAGGCGTGCTAGGCCCAGGCCCAGGTCCCGGACTAGGAGCAGGTGTGATTGGCATCGCCATCATCTTGTCGACTTCGTCAATAGTTCTCTTCTGCGCAACCTTCTTCTTCTTCAAGGCTGCAGAAGAGGTGGTTGCCAGTGGAAGAGACGGTGCGACATCCCCAGCAACAGGACTCGATGGCCTCGACGCTTGAATCTTCTTGGGGAAAAAGACCTTACTGGGGTCCAAGCGTTTCTCCTCCACCCACTCATCCAACCGCTTGTTAACTGCAAACAACCCAAGATCAACAGAATCAGTGACCATACCGAAATTCGGTCCTCAACCGAAAATCCGTGTCTTTTAGTCCACTCGTGCACGCGACGATGCAACTGTCAACTCACACTCCAAGAAGTGAACGTAGAAGGCTCGGTCATGAGGTCCATTGTCTTTGATGCTCAGAATCTCTGCCATCTCTGTAACCAAACGGCAGTATTACAAATACATTACGCTGTCTCGCACTTTGACCATAGGTGTGTCTGTGTTCACTTACGATATTCATCCCCACTCCTCATCATCACTGGAAGACGACATCCCTCCACAATACACGCCTGTAAACATTTAATTAAAGTTAATTAATCACCCTAATTAAAAATCTCGTAAGACTCTCTACAAGTCTAAAATCTCGCATGCATGCAACTCCGCCATGTGCTCGTCTGCGTGTGTAAGCAAGTGCCTCACACTGCCCCAACAAAATTTTCCCACTAACATATGACTACTCCTCGGTACTCCAGTACAACAACAAAGCCAACTTTTCGAATCTTTTCTTCATGAAAAGACCTACTTGCTAATTTCAGGATCCCTTTAAAATTTCAAAATAAATTTCCTTACAATATTATCACAAGGAACTTCTTCGTAATCCTCGCTTAGCTTGCGTTCCATGTTAAAAATTTTAATTTCTCCAGTATTTCTGCTTTGTTTACGCTTTGCGGTCCTTGAGACAACTGAAACTCGCGCCAAACTTCGGTTCGCCCCTGCCGGGTTTCTCCAGCCGCGCCATTTTCACTTTCATCCTCTTCTTCACACTCACTCCACGTTGTTGTCTCTCCCCTTCTGCACGTGTTAATTAGTCAGAGAGAGTTAATTAATCCTGTCACTCTCACCTGTCTACTCTGTCGCCTGATTGTCGCTTATCTTTAAGGTAAGATCTTTAAGATAAGTTTCTCATTTCAAAATGAGCGAGGAAGGAGGGACATCGAAGAAGTCTAAAGATGGACTCACACTTCAAGTCAGATTTGTGACCAAGCAGGAACAGTAAGAGTTTTTTGTTTTGTTTACGAGTATTTTTATTTTTATTCGAAATCGAAATCGTTTCAATTTCTTAGCTTCTGCTTGTGGAAACCGGCCTAAGTTTTATTTGTTTTTTCAGGTATTCAATTCCAGATTTTCCATTTGTGGTAGAATCTAATTTGGGGGCTGAGGGATTGAATTCTCTAGTTAATCAAGTGCTGAAAGGTAAGTTGCGCTAGAACGGCGAGTTCGCAGTTCGTATCTCAGGCGTGGTTGTAAGAAGATTAAGTTTAATTGTGTTTACGTCCTTTTTGTTTCAGATGATGGTGTTGTGGACAAGCAGGTTGAGTTTGATTTTCTTGTGGGAGATGAGTTTCTTCGAGGATCACTGGAAGAGTTAGTTTTGCGACATGAAGCGTTGAAGAAGCAGCAAAAGGATGGAGCCGGTGACTTAATTGAGGAAGCTGCAATTTCGAAAATTGGCGTTGAAGAAGTGATTGAAATTGAGTATGTTGAAAGGACTGCGCCTCCTGAACCTGAAAATGCACTTATGCATGACGATTGGGTCGCGGCGGTTGATGCAACAGATAAATGGTTCGTAGCACACTACTACTTGAAAAGCCGAAAGTTGTATTGTCTATAAGAAAATTATCCACAAGAAATTAACTTCTTCTCTTGGTTGGTTTTCAACGAATGGGAACTGAGTTGACGACTTGTGGTAAATCAAAAGTTTCTAAAGTTTGGGTTCATCATTTGATCCTTGTATCGTGAGCCAGAATACTGAAGCTAACAGTTTGAAATTTGAATCATTAAACAAATAAATCAAACGCTTTAACCGTGAAAGATGACCACAATGACCAGTTAAAATTATGCATATTAATCATTATGTACGTATGATTTGAATTTTAGGGTTCTGACGGGAGCTTATGACGGCACTCTCCATTTGTGGTCTACCAAAGGAAAGCACAAACTAGGATTCTCAGCTCATACAGGTCCAGTCAAAACCGTCTGTTGGATTTCTACTGATGATTCAACCGCAGTATTCGCTAGGTAGATAACATTTCTCATTCAGTTCAATTTTTAAATGAAAGTTCAAACGGTCTAGAAAAATTGATACTAATGAAGGTGTGTTAATATTTTGTTCGGCTTGCAGTGGTTCACACGATCAAACTATAATGATATGGCAGTGGGACTTGGAAAGCAACAAAGTCAGTTGCAAATGGGTTTGCAAGGGACACAAACGAAGCGTAGATTCTCTCAAGCAAGATCCAACTGGTACAATAATCGGAAGTGGATCTTTTGATGGCGAACTTAAAATTTGGTCTGCTTCGCTGGCTGAAGAGACGAGTAAACCAGAATCTGCTAAGTCTGACGAAACGGAGGAAGAAGGCTCCAAAAACACTAGGGTACTTTAATCTCAGATTTGTACTCGTGTAGTTTCTAATTTAAATATAAGCTTGCTCACAAAGGAATTCAATTATTTTCTATTTCAGGTTCCATTTATGACTCTCGGTGGCCACAAAGAAGCGATTTCTTCAGTTTGTTGGAGTGAACCGAATGAACTAATCACTTCATCTTGGGATCATACCATTAAGCTGTGGGATGTTGAGATGGGAGGAATGAAAAGTGAAATATGTGGAAACAAGGCGTTTTTTGGACTCTCCTGGTCTGACCTGAATAAAACTGCCGTTACTTGTTCAGCAGATCGTCATATACGAGTTTACGATCCAAGATCTAAAGGTATTGATTGTGAAACTATAATGTATTTAAAACATCCTGCCATACTTTTGCCTGCAGAAAACATTTCAGTTAATCATAAAATCATAATGTTTATTTGCAGAGGGTTCCATCGTGAAATCTATGTTCACTTCACATTCCGGTTGGGTCGTCTCCGTAAATTGGTCGAAGACAAATGAAAACCTGTTTATTTCGGGGTCTCATGATATGCTCCTTAAGCTTTGGGATAGAAGAAGCCCACGAGCACCTTTGTACAACATGACGGGATTTAAAGATAAAGTTTTGTGTACTTCTTGGTCAAACCCAGAATTAATTATGGGTGGAGGATCTGATAACAGTCTTCGTATGTTCCGTGCGAGCTCCAATTAAACTTATACCCTTGTTGATTTAATAAAAAAATTACCAGAGTACATTTCAGCTGCAGTTTCCCTTGTTGATTGATTACTTTTGCATATTCGGAATTTGTCAGTTGCTTAAGGTGTGATCGGACCAACTAATTGTTATGTACACACTCGTGTTTGCTATTAATGTAATGAATACTCACTGACTCACTAGATACATTAGACGTTTTGTAATTTCAATTTGCCTGATCGACGTCAGTTCTTAGGGAGTTCACACTTCAAGATGGTCTTGGAAAAGAAACTAGTAAACCTGGGGAGCTTCTGCATCCGAATTATTCAGATGATGGGATACTTTCCAGTCTCCATTGAAAAATCAACAACGAAACTGGGAGTAACAAAAAAAACCCTAGCTTTCAAATTCTTCTGTCCCGTCGTGACATATTCGTTTCTTCTTCTGATATCATCAGCCACTTGGGAGTTAGTCTACCTTTATAATCTGCGATCATTTCTTCGTTTTGTCAAGCTATTCGGACCTACAGAGCGCTACGCCCATCATTCTTGGGTCCTCGTCATCTCCACTCTCGGACTCTTCTTCCGTTTTTCCGGATTTTGGGACATGAAACGAACTCTGTCATTCTGGAAACAAAACTGTTCCACTCTGGAGAAACTCCAAGTCCTTCTTGGCTACCAGAATGACGACCTCATCGATCAGCCGGAATTCCAAAGTATCAAAAGGAAACTCCGGTGGTCCATCCTCTTCAACTTCACAATAATAATCTTCCACGTGAGCGTCGTCTACGGAAAGAGACTTTACTTTTCCTTCACGGACGAAACTAAAGGATGGACAGAAGACGTAACGTTCTTTGTGGGATCTGCTTACTGGAACCTCCTCTCCTTATTCCACGTTCTCTATTCCATGTGGATTTGCTACTTCATTCATCTCTACACTGCAGCATTTACTTGCTTGTCCAGGAAGATTAAAAGTCTCAGAAATTGTCATCACTTGCCAGGAGTCATTTACGTCTCGGAGATTATTGGAGTTAATGGAGGACACGCTGTCTTGCGAAATGGAGCAGGAGGAACTTTCAAAAAGCCTTCAAAGAAAGCCCAAAGATTCAATGCAAGTGAAGCCTTCACGGAAACCACGACTGCTCTTCTGGAAACCCAACTGAATCGTTGCATGGAAGCTTTCCGTTCCTTGGAAAAGCAGGTCTTATCCTTCAATGCTTTCTTCGGAGGAAAACTCATCCTGGAAATGGTCCTTTGCGTCACAAATCTCGTTGTGCATTCCTTTTTCTTCACTTTGTGGCTTGGCAGGGCAAGTTTCATTCAAGTTTCCCAACTCGTTGTTCCCATTCTTGTCTTTCTTTACCAGCTTTACAACTTTGGAACGGTTGCTGGAAGAATGACGCTTTCTGCTGGATCAGTCGCTAACGCTATTCTCGAGAGCGTTCCATTTGGAATTCTTGGACCTGAGTCAAAGTTCAGAGTACGAATAAACAGTTCATTCTAAAAGCTATTTTTATTATTAGTTTTTGTTCTTATAGATGCAAATACTTACAACTAAGATATGGAATGACCCTCCAGTGATCACTGCCAAGTATTTCTTTGTTGTGAATCGCCATTTAGTCACTTCTGTATGAAAATTTATCAAAATTGCTTCTTTACTGTACAGTTAAAAAATATCTCTTCATGTTCCTCAGGTTTTAAGTGCAATGACAACGTTTCTGGTTGTCCTCGTTCAGTTTAAGGATGCCGATAATGCGGATATGCAAGCGATGATGCCACGATTTTTTCGTAATCGGGGAAATGGCACAAATAATGGAACCCTTCCGTTTGCACCACCACCGTCCAATTCATCGGAACAGGGAGCACAGGGATTTGCAATTCCATTTGGAGGTTTTGTGCAATTTTAAAACTTAAATGATTCGAATCTAACATTTATTCAACAGCAGACTAATAATTATTTAATTAAAGTCTAGAGAAGCCATTGCATAAGTCCTCTTCACCTTCTTTTCTTCCAAAGTGAAGTCTCCTTTCCACATGTAACTCGTTTTGAGCACTTCCTGCAGACCGATCGTCTTGTACCATTCACAGGCTTCCTTGTTTCCACAATGGACATCAATCACAACTGTGTCGTGTCTTGTAATCGCTCCCAGCAGTCGCTTAACCATCGCTTCTAGCACTTCAATGTTATTTGCGTACAAAGGACCCAATCTGAATCCTTGCGGAAGTCCTCTAAGCATTCCCATTCCTTCCACCTTTCCACTTTCTCCCCTGTAAATCACACTGAATCCCTTTGGACACACAGATGTCTTACTGTCAACCCAATTCCTCCAGAAATCAAGTCGATACGCCAAACTGTATTCCTCGTCCAGCAGTGCAACTTCTTCCAAGTCGCTTTCTGCACGGTCAAAACAATAAAAGCCTTAAACTGTCCATTGGTTCTTCCTCATCTCTCATTATTAAAACATACCAGTCATGTGATTAAGTCTTTCATCTACTCCATTATTCCTTTCACCAGAACTGGAACTTTTATTTAATAAAATGGGATTCACTTTCCCTTTAAACCGAGCAGCGAGGCCTTTCGTCTCAAACCCGAATCTCTTGTAATATTCCTCAGCAGTGGGAGCAGAGAAGAGTCCCACAGCCTTTGCTGGAGGTCCAGCATCTTCATTAAGTAAGAAGTTATCCAAGACATACTGGAACAACTTGTGTCCGTATCCTTGACCTCGAAACTCGGAGTCCACCATGAAAAACCCGATGAATCCAATACTTGTCCGGTATTTTGTGCAATACAACAATCCAACCACTTTCCTTCCTTCCTTCAAATTGCTTTCCATCTCTTTTTCTGACTCCAAATTGCCCGTTGTCAATCTTGTCAACTCACAAAGGAACCAACCAGCAGAACACTCCGAGTGGAAGTTACGGGTAATTTGCGGATTCATATTCCACCCTGCTTTGTTCCCCCATTCGATGTACAACTCCACCTCTGAGTTCTCAGCTCTTCGAATTCTAAACGGAGTTTCCATTATTGCAGCAGCTTTTAGTAATTTTATATCACAAACAGATGAAGTGTCGATTACTACATTTAAATCAAAGCCCTGCTTCAATGTTCTTTCACACAAAATTCCATTGTATTTTACTATTTCACTTCACTGTACTAAAGCTGGGACAATAATCAGCCTTTAAATCATATGGCAAAATTTGTCAATTTAACCTTGTCAACATTATTAACATCATCTCGAGAGAGTCAACATACAAGATTAGTGACATGTACTGATCGTGAGTAATCATTATCACATGTTCCATTCATTTCCAGATAAACCTTCAGTCCTACTCTACAGCGTATAATAATGATGTAATGAATGAGGACAGGGATTAGAAATTACAGTTGGAGATTTTGTGCCATTTCATATTTGAAACTGTCGTTTATTCAACTCCACTGCAAACTGATTAGTTAATGAAAGTCTAGAGAAGCCAACCCGTAAGTCCTCTTCAGCTTCTCTTCTTCCAAAGTGAAGTCTCCTTTCCACATGTAACTCGTTTTTAGCACTTCCTGCAGACCGAGCGACTTGTACCATTCACAGGCTTCCTTGTTTCCACAGTGGACATCAATCACAACTGTGTCATGTTTTGTAATCGCTCCCAGCAGTTGTTTAACCATCGCTTCTATTACTTCAATGTTATTTGCGTACAATGGACCCAATCTGAATAATTCTTTAGGAAGTCTTCTGATCATTCCCAGTCCTTCCACCTTTCCACTTTGTCCACGATAAGCCACACCGAATCCCTTCCCCAATGAACTTTCTTCTCCCACCGAATTTCTCCAAAAAGCAGGTCGATATGTCAAACTGTACTCTTCGTCCAGCAGTGCAACTTCTTCCAAATCGCTTTCTGAGCCAATTAAACAACAAAAAGCGATACCTTCATTTACTCTTCACAATCTTTGCCATCAGTTTCTTTTTTGAAGTTCTTCGCTTACCCGTTAACCGAGAAACACTTCCGTTTACTTCATCATCAGGATTGGAACCAAACGGCTTCAGTAAATTTGGATTCACTTTGCCTTTGAATCGGGAAACCAGGCCTATTGTCTCAAATCCACTTCTTTTGTAAAACTCCTCAGCATCCGGCATAGAAAACAGTCCCACAGCTTTTGCTGGAAGCCCAGCATCTTCACTTAATATGAAATTATCCAAGACATACTGGAACAACTTGCGTCCATATCCTTGACCGCGATACTCGGAGTCCACCAAGAAATACCCGATGAATCCGATTCTCGATCGGTATTTTGTGCAATGCAGTAATCCAATCACTTTACTGATTTTCCCTTGTGGGTTCAATTCGCCCAGGAACCACCCACCTGGAAATTCCTTGTGGAAGTCACGGGTGATTTCAGGGCTCATAATCCAATCTTCTTTTTTTGCCCATTCGATGTACAACTCCACCTCTGAAGCCTCAGCCCTTCGGATCGTCCACTCACTCATTTTTATGCCTTTCAGCAATCCTTCACTCAATTAGTCTCACTTGAAGTCTAGACACAGACTGCAGTAATTAGATCATCCGCGATGACATAAGTATGTCAATTCAACGTGACTTGCTAAACTCATCATCTTCACTAATGAGTAGTCAGCCTCAAAGATGAGACTGTGCCCAATAATGCCCATTGCTCAAAAAACTTACGTGTTAACATGCATTTCCCTATGTTGCACGAGCAATATTCGCTTAAAATATCGGAACGCTAAAAGAATAGAATTGCGTTTCATCTTCGCGTAGTTTATGCATTAGTTAAGTTGGTGTAACCTAATTCTTTACACTACTCGTTTATTACTTTAATTTATTTCAATATCCACCATTAGTTTATTTTCCGCCATGTGGAAACTCGTCAACAATCGCTCCCGTTTCCATCCTAATGTAATTCCTAGTTCCATTGTTGAGGTCTCTGTAGTGAAGTTCCAGGACACGAGCTCCTCTTTCCCAAACTCCGTAGCCTCCGTAACCCGTATGTCGGTTGTAGCAAACTTCTAAGACTCCGTAGAAGCAACACCACGCGTTTCCTACACACCCAACACACGAATAACGACAACATCCTTATTATAAGCTGTTCCAAACTTCAAATGCTCCTACCTAATCCTTCATTACTCACCATGATCATGTCCAACGAACATTGTCTTCACGTTTCCAGCATCCACAATGGCTTTCATGATTCCCGTGTCAATGTCTTGGGGAGTCACATCATCATCTGACCATCACAGCCATCACATAACAGCTTATAGTAGATGTAAAATAGATAATTGGAATTTGGATAAAACATACCCACAAGTCCTGTACACAATGGATTCGTGTTGATAGTCTCCTGAACTCCTTCATACTGCGTCCTACGAACACAAATAAATTCAGTTCCAAGTTCCAACACTCAATTTCGTTTTGAATAATCTGCAATTCTTTTGTGTGTCTCACGGAGGAATGTGGAAGAACATGAGTGCCGGAAGAGTTCCATAAGTCGCTTTCAGTTTGGCGTCTTCTTCGACGTACCAGGAGACAACAGCTGCGTCCAAATACTCCGGTTGCTGTCCGAATTCATTGCGACCTCCTCTGGAGTCCAAGAACCACCAGATCATCGCAGGACCCTCGGCAGTCTCCTCCTCTGGAGGATAGATCAGGAGGAAGTAGTTAGTCACTCCAGGTAAACTAGCGTTCATCTGTGTGGTGTAGCAATTCTCGTATTCTTGTTCTGCTGCGAGTATCTCCAGCCTCGTTACATTTGGTCCGATGTCGTGATTTCCATACACAGAAGCCCAACTATTTGGTTATTGAAGTGTCTCAATTAATTTAGCTTTTTTAAGCACACGTGAGATT
>JAQGBV010001018.1:0-18962 GCA_034698685.1 Isotomurus pseudopalustris
ACTAGAATTTCTTAGAAATTTTCCATCTTCATCACTATGATCAGCTCACGACTGTCACGCCATAGTTTTAGTAGATTTCGAGCGCGTCATCGCTTTCGACATCACTTGATGTTGTTGTCTGCTATTAATCTCACAGTTCACGGAGTAATTCCAACGCGGGGAAATTTGAATTTTCCATCGTCCCTTATGGAAAGTTCTCGCACAGGATTTTGTTTGCGGTTTCAGTTGGAGAGAAGAAAACAACAAAGTGATAAGCAAATAGCAAACTCACGTCATTCACCACTCACCAGTTCATTTCCACTTCCTGCGCATCTTATTCGCCTATCGTCTGCTTCAAACACGGAATTCTCACTTTAAGCAGTCGAGGTAATTTTATCATTCCATTCTGTAGACAGAAGCAGTTTAGTTTAATTCTCTGTGTATTGTTTAAGGTGACTCATTTACTGACTAACTTAGCATATAAGTAAACCGACAGTGTTGGCCTAAGTGGTCGGAAGTTGGAAGTGTAGGTGGACTGGTCACTTCTGACACGCATAAGATGGTTGATTACAGTAAATGGAAAGACATTGAGGTAAGAATTAAGATAAATATGAAGACATGTAGCACAGAAGCTTATTAAAGCTTGCAGTCTAACTGACGTGGGCGTGGACAATTTCTTGCAGGTCTCGGACGATGAAGATGACGTTCATCCCAATATCGATACTCCATCGTTATTTCGATGGCGCCATCAAGCCAGAGTCGAAAGAATGGAAGAAATGGAAAGGGAAAAGGAAGAGTTTCGAAAAAGAAAGGAAACGTTTATGGTTAAACAGAAGGAAGCGAAAGAAAGAAAGTTGAAGGGAGAAGACACTACGGAACTAGATGAAGAGGTTAAAAAAGAAGGCGAAGATATCCAGAAGATTGAAAATGAGCTCCAGAAGAAAGAACGCTTGACTCCGTGGAATGTGGATACCATTGCGTCAGAAAAGTTCTCCAAGACGCTTATTAACACGCCCAAACCTAAAGTTAAAGCAGAGGAGACAGAAGAGGAAAAAGCTGAGCGATTTAAGGAATTCGTGAAGAAGAACGAGGGTTTGTTGAAGAAATACGGAATGCTGCAGAAATATGATGACACGAAAAAGTTTTTGATGGAGCACCCGGAACTTGTGAGTGATGACACGGGTAATTTTCTCGTGTACTGGTGCATCGATCTAGCTCTGGAGGAAAAGTTTAACCTTATGGACCACGTATCTCATCAGTGCATAGCTATGCAGTTTCTGCTTGAGCTGGCTAAGCAGCTTGATCGAGATCCCAGAGTAAGTTGTCGCAGCTTTTAAACTAAAATGTTGAACTTTTGAACTAACAATGGGAATTATATTGCTGTTGTGTTTGTTTGCGTAGTCTTGTATTCAGCCATTCTTCAACAAAATTGGACATGTCCAAGAAACTGAATACAAAGACGCTTTCACCAAGGAATTGGAAGCGTTTAGGGATCGGATAAGAAAACGAGCTGAGGAAAAAATTGCGAAAGCCATGGAGGAAGAAAGGAAACTACGTTTAGGCCCTGGCGGATTGGATCCTATGGAAGTGATGGAAACACTTCCTCAGGTTAGACTTCTAATTCGAAGTCGATAGATAGATGCAATTCAATGACCACGATCAATAACAAACGACACATTTTATGTAGGTGCTGAAAGATTGCTTTGAGAGTCAAGATATTTCGCTACTGCAAAAAGTAATTGCTGAGATGGATCCTCAAGAAGCAAAGCACCACATGAAAAGGTGTGTAGATTCAGGACTTTGGGTACCTGGGCCAAGTGACGGCGAGCCCAAAACCTTCGATGAGGAACCACTACCTGCGACCGTAGAATAGATGGTGATCGGTGATCAACGAGGAGAATGATTTCATAATACAAAAAATCAACTAAATACATTATTGCGGAGAATTATTTCATAAGACGAAAAAAAGTAACAAATATATTATTAGATAATTGATTGATTTTTTAAAAGACTTCTGTATTGAGTTTGCCATTGTTTGACGTACTTTTGTAGCTTACTTAGGAACCGCAAAATGTATAGTAAAGCTTATATAGATGATCATTCGTGTGATATAAATTTCCTTTCGTTTCATTATAATTTGAATACTTACCTATACAAAAACGATCATTCATGTCCAACTAAACTCAATGCAATCTAATACTTAAAGCATAATTATTCTAATAAAATTATTCTATTACTATGATTCCTGATGAAACGATTGGACTTCATTTTACTAATATAATTGTGCTCGTCACGATTACACAGTGAGATGAGTAGCCATGAATTGTGTCTGCTTTTTATCATACTTGTTCAGTAAAGGACTATGCTCTAAGGAAGAATAATCATGAGAGCAGTATATACATGCAATAAGCGAGAATAAGTTAAGCAAACTTCTTCCTTCCGATTAATTCTTAGTCTCTAACGATAGCCAATTGTTTATAGTGCAATGAATGCAAGCCAAATTAAGTGTATGCGACGCGTCATAAAGTTCCACTTCGATTTTTGCATACGGTTATATTTCACTTGCATACAATTAAGTTTCAAATATAAATAATACTTACAGCTAAACTAAATAAGTTGCGATGATCACAATAATTTCGTGCCACAGAAGACAGATGAGAAATCGACAATAAATGATAATAGAATTCCTAACTGTAGCAAAACAGTGACTCGTTTAAGCACCGGACAGTAAGAAATGAATCCTATATTATTATCTCTACACATTGTATGAAGAATACACAATTAACAATCTTAACTGATGAATGGGAGATCCAAAGTGTGAGTTGTGAAGTTGGTAATCGCTATGTTCTAGTCTTGTGTGCACGAGTCGAATACTGATTAATCTGTATTGAAAGTTATCACTATAAATTTAAGAAGGCATCAAAACAAAGGTACCTTATATAGCTTCTTATATATAAAATCAATTGTTCTTTACATGTACACTTCTTGCATAATATGACCCGCCACCATCAAATAACCTACATGAACATTATTTTACAATTGCTGGAATAACACCCTACTAAAAATCTAGAACACAATTAAAGCACCTCGAACTCCAGTCGGAATAAACCAGAAAATGATAATTCGACAATAGCTGATTATGATTCGTGAAACACGGAGTATACAAATAAATGGGTGTATTAATTATTCGTCTGGCCTGGCATCGGATGCTCTTGAATTTTAACAGTTTTAGTCCTAGGTTTTCATAGATACTCTCTCACTGAAGCAAAACCCTCATTGTGTCGACTTTGGATGGATTAGAGTGAATTATTCTTGTCTTAAAATTCTTGTTTGTCAAAAGGTGCTGTTGGCCGTTCTCTGTGCAATATTTGGCGTTTTTTGTGTATGTGAAAAAGTGAACGTAAAGTTATTTCTGGGTAACTCATATTTGAAATCCATATCTTCTTCTTCGTCACGGAAGACTTTTCCTGTGGCTGGAATGATTTCTTCCTGAGGTAAGTCTACTGTTTAAGCTACAGTTCATCATAATAATCGACTGCAACAGGAATCAGTGGACACGGACGAACTGCGACTGTTGAGGCTCACAGATTGTCCTCCACCTCCGGAGGATTTATATTCGGACGCTGGCTCTCTTAACTTAGCTTGCTGCATAATAAATGTCACACTTAGAAATGTTGTCCAACTTTTTTCGAATTAAATTCACTAACCTCAATCAGAGCATGGGCGATTTCCATGAACAACTTCTCCACATTATCTGCCTCCTTTGCTGATGTTTCCATAAAATACATGTTGTTTCTTTGGGCAAAGTCTTCTCCAACATACGTTGGGATTTCTCTGTCTTCTCGATCAGTCTTATTTCCTAAAAACATTCACATGCATCCTAAAATACTCTTTTTAGTAGGGTTAAAGAACTCATCTTATCCACAGATAGATCCTTAAATCCACTTACCGACGAGTACCCTGAGCACTTTGTTATTAGCATATTCTTCAATTTCCCTGAGCCAGTCAGGTAAACAATCAAACGTGGGTTGCGAACTAACATCATACACTAAGATAAGGGCGTGGGCTGACCTGTAGTAACTTTGTGTTATCGATCGAAAGCGTTCCTAAAACACATCAAAAATATTCCAAATCATCACTACACACGCTCAACTCATAATTTTACACTGTCTTTCACCCTCACCTGTCCCGCAGTATCCCAAATTTGTAGCTGGAACAACCATAAATCTCATTAGTACACAACTTCATCCACCCCGTATTTCTCACCAATTAATGAAATGACTCACCTTAACTTTCTCCCCATTTATGTCCACAGTCTTTATCATAAAGTCTACTCCTATCGTAGCACCCTGGCCAGGAGGAAACAAACCCTGTGGAAACCACCAACAAACACATTTCAGTCAAAATCGCAACCTTATAGCTTTCAAAACACTCGTCCAAAATAATTACCTGTGTAAACCTTCGAACCAAACAAGTCTTCCCAACTCCAGCATTTCCAACAAGGACAACTTTAAACAGGAACTTGTAATCCTCCATTGTCAATTTCAAACACCTACCCTTATTCCTTCTTTGCTATAAATCCCCTCACCAATTCCTCAATTTCTCGATTTAAAACTTCATAGAACCCTTAATCAATCCTGTCTTTTTTAACTATATATCGTTATATTTCCCCACTTCCACACTTATTTCGGGATTGGAATATAAATGACAGTTCGCTTCTGGTCCGCCATACACAAGAAACTACCAACACAAAACACAATACTCTTTCTGGTCTGCTGTGGCCTATTCCAACTTCCAACCACCACCACAGATGATCGATTATGTTTTATGATGAGTTGATGAGCTCTACCTCAAATGTACTTCCAAATTCCAACCAACTAACTCACTATATGCCCAAACCAATGCTGTACTAATTTCTCAGAAAACATTCACGTTAACCTTGCCCAAACCTCAGGATCAGTCCTCCTCTCCACATTAATAATAACTGAGCTACACATTTTAATTATATAATTATCTGTGTCTTCTAAAAATAAAGATCGACACGAAAGGCAGCCAGGAGGAGGAATAATACAGAGGAGAAGCAGATGATGATGATGGAACAGTTAACACCTTTGCAATTAACCAACTCACTTCCTTTTTCGTTGCAAAACTTGTTGTGTTTGTGTGAGTCTGAGTCCGTTTATTGCGGTGATCTTCCCTCAGCACCACAGACCGTGTAGTGAATCCCCTCAGCAGAGATGAGGTGTCTTTCCTCACTCCGTTTTACTTTTTCATGCATGAAAATTGCACGTCTTCCTTACCTTTCGTGCTTCCATAATATACACCCTACTACTTACTACCATTAGTACCATTACGACCACCACCAACAACACCCTTAAGTCCTCATCCTTCCTTTCTTCCTCATCATCACGAGCATCGCATTAATAAGTCACCGAATTATGCGGAACACCGAGGAGTTCTCCCTCCATTAAGTTTCATTCAATATTCACTCATCACTCCAGTAACGAGATCTTCGGTGTTGCAGTAGGCAGCAGGTTTGAGTGGTTTTTTAATTAGGCAAAAAATCGGGCCTCACTATTTCCACAGCAGCCTTCGTAGCGCAGTAGGCAGCGCGTCAGTCTCATAATCTGAAGGCCGCGAGTTCGAGTCTCGCCGAGGGCAATTTTTTGGCCTCGTACTTAAGAGTTTTTTTTTGTTAATTTTAAAATGTTATAAGTCAAATGTGGTTCATTCTAATGGGGTACAAAGTTACAAAGCCTACGATCTACCTTCAATATAATCCACTTTCATTCCACGACTTCACATCGACTAATTGTCACTATTATGTAATTTCATTACAGCGACCACTAACCACTTACTTATGTCGTACAACAGTTCTACTCCTAACTATTTGCGGATGTAGTTTCAGTCGAGATAGGATATTATACCTATTGAAAAGTTAACCCGTTCTCGTTTTATTAGAGCAGTCATTCTCTTCTCTGTGCTCCTCTGTTCGAATGTTGTCTTGATATCACGGAAAGCAAGCTTCTGTTCCACACAGGCAGGTTAAAAGCTTAATTGACCAACTAAACTGTAATTTGTTACGCTTCTCCAGCTTATTCAAAATTCATGAGCCATTTTACTCGCTGAGCTGTCCTTGCCTCTTGACACGACAACGCACTATTCTCCAAAAAATACTATTCTTTCCAGAATCCAGAGTACACAACGGCTCAGCCAAAACCAATACAACACAAAACCATAATAATTTTTTAATACTTTGCATAGGTATTCATATTTATTAAACACACTGTTATTCAGAGGCAGAGCAAACTCTTTTTACAACGACCACGCATAAAGGAGGTTTACTATAACATGATTTCCAGGGGAGAAATTTGAGAAAAGACGTTCAAAAGTGAATTATCGCATACTGCTAACTAAAAGGGCCAATTCATAATGCGTCTCACTGGTCTCACAGTCATCTATGTATTATACGTTATGTATCGTTCGCAGTTGATGTATTGTACATTATTAAGCTGCTATATCATAAAATCGGTCACGTAGTACGCCATGAATGAGTACGGCTCTCAGCCTCAAAACTTTTGTATGAATGAACTTTTCTTATGTGATGGACCACAGCTTAGGGAAATGGGTAAAAAACGGAGTGTTAGTACAATGCAATGAATTATTTAGCTAAGTAAGCAAACATGTGATTTGTCACTCTCTGAGATGTCTCACAGTCTCACACTCACAGCATGGCTTTGCCAATTTTGTATTGTGTTCCGATCCAATGTCCATTTGGTGACATTTGGGTGAGCCTCAACTTTCCCCATTGAAGATGAATTAGTGCACAGGGAAAGCCATACAACTTCAGGCTTCGGACTTTCCTCCAGCTTCGAAACTTTGTACTTCGAAACTTCCAACAGATTTCAACAAAATGCTGGAAGTTCATTGAGTGGCAATCAGAATGGCCTTAAGTTTCATCGTTCTATTTTTCCTTTCACTATGTCTTTCAATGAGTACGTAACTTCAGAAGTGATTTCTAAAATATTACGTAATATATCCTGTAAAGAAGCTTTTCAATCTGTCTCTAGAAATTGGGGTAACATTGAGAAACGAAGGAAGTCCTCGAGTCCCACTCATTTCTTGCAAACTTTCAGACGCTGTGTTCCTTCAAGGTACTTGTGTTATGTGCATAAAAGTTGCTAGCGAAATGAATTCGTTGAATTTAACGGATACCCTTTGGGTAAGGATAAAGCTTTTTGCCATGAATTACTTAACTCTCAGACGCTGGCTAAGGAATTAAATTTTTGTTTCAGGAATGTGTACTAAAGTCTGAAGTAACCAACAGAAGATCAGGAACTAAAATCTGTCCATTCGATGATGAACAGAAAGTAAATTCTTATGAAGTGGGGTGCCTTTCTTCTCCTGAACAATTTCGACTGCTACGGGTTGCAGTAGGTGCTGAGTATATTCAAGGACGTAGCATCAGAATTGTTACAATTGAGGTTCAAAAACAGAAACTTTTGATAAAAATTATGGCTTTGGGGTGATAAAGTGTATAAAATAAACATTATTTGGATATTCGCTTCTCTTTTTTTCGTAATACTTTCAGAGACATCCATTTGTCAAAATCACAGACGGAACCTACTCCGGAGTTTGTTTTGAGTTTGTTCACTCGATGAAAAAGAAGTATAACTTTAGGTACGTCCACCACCTTTGTACTTCGTACAACCAAACTACGACTTATAGTTTTACTTTGAAATCCGAATTCCTTAAAACTTCAGCACAGATATCTTTCTTCCGTACGATGGGAACTGGGGTGGAAGAATGGCAAATGGAACTTGGAATGGAATGGTGGGCCAAGTCGTTCGGAAGGTGAGATTCACTGTTTTCCCAATACATTTATTCATTTTAACAACAATAGGGAATTCTTTCGATCCCCCAGGAAGCGGATATGGGAGTTGCAGGCTTCTCCGTGACTTTACAACGAGCTGGAGTGATTTCTTACACATCTTCGTTCCATCAAGAACCCACAGCGATTCTCATTCCTCCTCCAACCGAAGGAGAGAAGTTAAGCGTTATCATCCGTCCGCTGGCACCCCTCGTAAGTTAACTCACAATGTCAAGTAAAGAAAACAGTGAAACTTCAATTAACATTCCTGCCACAGGTTTGGTTATGCGTTTTCCTCACTATCGTGGTGCTTTGTCCAACACTTTATGCCCTCCATGTCATAAGCCAACAGATATTTGGCGATGAAACTTCTCACCAAGGAGGTTTCTTGGCGATGACAGGAGAAATTCTGCACTTTATGATAGGAGCTTTACTTCAAGAAAGTGAGTTAACCCTAAGAAATGTGTGCTTGTTAGGTTGTGTATCTAGCATAATAGCTTACGCGAAAGCGACAGTTTGTTAATTATTCAAAAATTTGCAGGTGTCATTTCTCCCGTCAATAAATACAAAACTACGCGTTTCCTCATTATCCTTTGGTGGCTTCTTGCCCTGGTGATGGCGAATGTATATGTTGGCTATCTGGTATCGTATTTATCTGCACCGAAGTTAATGAATCCAGTGGACAGCTTAGAAGACCTTTTGGGGCAAAGTAAGATCAAGTGGACTTTCCGACGGAACACGGCTCACCAATCTCTATTTCAAGTACGCGTATATGACTTACCACTAACCTTTCAGTATTCGTTTAAAGCTGATAAAGTATTAAACAACTCTGTGCATTGCAGTCTGCCTCTAGCTCAGGAGTTTACAAAGCAATTGGGGAAGGTACTTTAGATTCTGACTTGGTTTCCAACGACGTTGCAGGAGTCCGTAAAGTTCTTAATGAAAACTTTGCATTTATTAAGGTGCAGTATTTTCATATGTACTTTCACAAGTTGCAATAAAATTCCACTTCTGATTTGCATAACAGCTTTATTCCACACACAGGAAAAATCATATCTTGACGTGGCCCTCGCGGAAGACTTCGGAAAGTCCAAAAAGTGCCGGATGACACTGGCTCAAGAGGAATTCTTCACTGTGGAAATGGCTTTAATAGTTCAACGTGGAAGCCCTTTTCTTGAGTTAATGAATTCAGAGTATGTCCTAAACTTTTCTCTTACCACCCTCGTAGAAAATCATAACTCATACTTCACAATCTCCTTCCTCTTTCCAGGATATCCATATCAGTTAGCACAGGCCTTATGGATAAGTGGAAAATCCTCCATTGGCCCAGAGAGCGTTGGTGCAATGACGCAGCTTCGTATATCGCAAGTACTCAACCAAAAACTCGGAAATTAGGACTAGAAGACGTTCAAGGAGCTTACTTCCTCTATACTTGTGGTATTTCCATATCCCTTGCAGCTTTCATTGCGGAACAAATTTACTACCGAGTCCGAAGAAAGTTATCTTCCACTCTTGTCGAAAGGATTATAGTTCCAGTTCAATATTACACTTGGAAATAAAGTCTCTGCGCCATCCAATAAATGATACACTAACTTCATGAAATCTCAAGCATTTTGACGCTTAATAAAATTTGTTCAAGGACTCATTAATGCATCATGTACCTTCGGGCTTTCAGAGATAGTTTTCTCTTGTTGGATCTCATGGAATGCAAAGTCATATATACACAGATAGGCAATTTTCAATTTATTTATATCTCAATAACCTATCAATACTCGGACATCAGCGATCAAAACGAAGCAATTTGCATATTGGCGTCGGCACTTGACATTGACATGCAGAGGAAGATAACGAAGGACAACGAGTGTTGATGGTAAAAGACAGGAGCAATTACACCAGGCAAAAATCCATATTATGCACCTCTTACACGTACACTCGAATCGTCGAATCCACATCCCAAAAGTTGGAGTGGAATTATACTTCATCCGATAGATTCATAACATACGGTGGAGTTACTTTGTGCTGCTTCGTTGCTTAAGTATTGCAAAGGTACGAGAGATCCAGTCGGAGTTGTCGGAGTGAGTCTCGCAAAGTGTTGAGTAGTTGAAGTTGAAGCAACAGGAAGGGTTGGGAGATTAGTTAAAGTTCTGTTTTTGTGAGGAGTTCTCTGAGTTAAACTCTTTTGGCACATTAACTTGATCTACGCATCAAAAGCACATCATGGTTGGTTGCATTGCATTCAGCAACACGATTACGTAGTAACTTAGTAAGGTCTCCTTCTGTCATTTCCATCAGCTGCTGATACGGTCATCATTCATGCTATTCTTCTAAGCATCCTCCAAAACTGCACTTGTCTTGCATACACAAACTCCTTTCTGAGAAACACATGTCATTAAAAAGTTCAAACCAAAAATAATAATCAGTAAGCTACCCGATAATAAATAAACAAATAATTTTTACTCGGAACTCATAGTGAATTTACCGGTTCTAAAAGTTCTACAGTTGGTCAGATAATTGATTTAATTGCTAACTAGTGAACTAGTTATTCTCATAAACTCACCCAGTTCAAGTTTTCTGACTTTTTAAGTACGCGAAGAATCAAGAGTGGGAAATCTTCACAGGAAAGTAGTGAACTCCACTGAACAGATAACACGGGAACGTCTACATTTCTGGTATTTTGTTACTCAAGTTTGTAGTGTGCATACTACGAATTCTCTCTTGTCTCACTCATCCCTATTGACAGCATACGAACTCAAAAGCTCCAGGTTTCCCTTTTTCCTATGCAACAGTTTCCTTGTCCGTGAAAGTTCCACGGGATTCTGCAATGCGAAGAAGGAACGCAGATATGGAGACAAGTAAGCGTAGTTTGGACAATACGAATACGAGTAAACTCGGGAGTTCGAAGACACCATGTGAAAACCCCATGCCAAATGTAAGTGTAATTAACGAAATGAGTCACGTCCAAATCCAATTTTATTTCAGGAGGAAATATCCTTCTGCTCTCGTGTCTTTCCATGAAGTCAAAATTATTAAATTTTAGTCCTGATAAGGAATTTAAAAAATACCCAGGTTTTAATATGAAAAATGAAAATTGTAGGCTATATTAATTGAAGGGGGCAAAATGGGCAAAACAGGAAGAATATTTGTCTGCTGGACGAATCCACGGTAGCGTTGTTTAATTCCCCACAAAGTAGTCCAGGTTTGATATCACTTGACCTCGGAATAGGGAACTCAGCATTTTTGTGCGTTTATTGCTATTGACTATTGACTTACTCGGTGGGCTGGGTTACCTCATCGAACTTTGATGAGAATTACTACACCAGCCCTCTCAATGTTTGGCAATAAAAGTCATTAATTATTCAATCTAGAGTATTTGGGAAGCTAAGCTAGAGTTGTGGCAGAAGTATTTGCGTACAACTCAATGTTGGAGAATTGATTGTTCTAAATGCATACCTATGAATTGTAGATGAGGAATTCAATGTGTATGAAATCAATACTTCGTTTTCGCGAACGAGCAACAGTAATTCGCTTCAGTTGAGTTTAGGCAGAAGTAGGAAGTGCAGCGATGGAGAAAGTCCCAGTGTCCTCTGCTTCGTCAGAAACTTCTCCTGACCCTGTGGAAAGTTTTGCAGACATTAGCAGTCTTATTCTTAGCACAGGGCAGATACAACAAGAACGAATAGACTTTATAGACGGTTGTTCAGCTGTTCCAGACTCCACTTACCCTGATGATGATGATGACGATCTTCAACCCAATCATCGTGGGTCGACATTCGGCCTCGATGGAGAAATCGGTCAGGGCATTCCTCTCATTTTGTTTGCTAACTCCAAGAACCCAATACTCATTCCCCCATCCATTGCTGACTTATTGAGGGACAAACCTCCGGAGTCTGAATTAGGGTATATGGACGATGAGGACGAGGAAGGCATCTTTGACGACGGTATCTTAGGCTCCGATCTTGAGGACGATTCCTCCGAACACAATCTCTTGAGCGGAGTAGAAGTCATAAGACAAGGACACGAGAGCAACAGGAAAGTCATTCCAATTCCTGTGGGAAACGGAAAGGAAAGTGATTTTGAGGATGAGGATGATGATTTCTTTGATTGGGATGCTTTTTGGCTGCAGTTCAAAACCGTTGGACCCAAATTGGTCCCTTTTCTTAAGACTCTTGGCCTTTACTTTGTCATATTCATTCCTGAAGACAAACCCTCTCTCACTGGAATGTTATTCAAAGTTCTGCCCGTTTTATCACTCGCCTTATTCGTACTTCTTCATGGAGTCAGCTTGAGTCATGAGTAAGTCTTTAATTTGTTCCATAGTCCAAGTGCATTTTGGAAACATCTAGATTGCCTTAATGTATGCATTTTTTATCCTATTTAAGACACAAGTTTGCAAGACGGATTCTATTTGGACTTTTGTTCTCATCTTTGGGAGACGCGTTTCTTATATGGCCGTCATGCTTCTTGCACGGAATGGCAGCATTCGCAGTTGCTCAGGTTTTTACGATCAATCGCAACATTAAATCTGCGAAAACAATCTGTTTTTCTAAAGAATGCCAAGAACTCTTTGCTCTCAATTGATTCGCAGATATTCTACATAAGAGCATTCGGATTTCGACCTCTCAACCTAAAATTGGGTGCTGCTATTTTCGTCATTTCTAGTTCCAGTACGACCTTATCACTTAAAGACGTAGTTGAATTCAAACCATGAGATTGTTTACTTAAACATCCAAATTGGTCCGCAGGTTTGTTCCTCATCGCACCCGGATTACTTACAGATCCTGTGCCTGTAGCAGTAGGAGTGTTATTGTACTCGGTTCTTCTTACAACAATGGTGTGGAGAGCTCTGGCCAGACTTCAGATGTTTGAGGTTTGACCAAATTGACATGCCCAGTAAAGTTGAGGTAATATATGGCGCATTAAATTCAACTTTGCAGGACCTGTGGAAGTCGACCAAGATTTGTGCGGGCTTAGGAGGAATTTCCTTTGTGGTATCTGATACTGTACTGGCACTCAACAGATTTTACATGGAAATTCCTCACCACCAAGTAACGAATCCTCTTATCCGTATCGATTTTCTACAGGAATTTTTTACTCACATACAATCTTATTACTTCTTTCAGGCTCTGATAATGGTGACTTACTATATTGCTCAACTTGGAATCGCTCTGAGTATCGTGGGCTTCAAGGAGCCGTCAACTGCCACTGAGGAAAGCAGTTCTAGAGAATCCAAAACCGACTCAAACTCAATGCAATCCACAGTAGGAAACGAAGACAGGAAAACTGTCGTACGCTCCGTTATTTAAAAGACATTTGTAAATCAATAACAACAAAAACCTTCGTCTCAAAGTTATAATATCATAATTACTAATAGTTACATTTTACACGCATGAAAGTAACTACATGCAGTTAACAAAGTAAAGCGTAGTTTTATTTTCTGAGCAAAAGCTTAATATGTTTTCTTATTTTAAAGTTTTGTCATTTGCGGTGTAGTAGTGTTTGGTGTTTTTGTGATATGTCATCTAATGTTCCTGCGCAACATAAATTTTAATGTATTTGAGCAACTCATCAAGCACAAATATACGCTAAAGTGTTACAAGTTAATTGAACTGTATATCTAAATTAATTTATTGTAAATCTAATGCATTACTGCAACGATACATGAAGCCGTAACGCAACAAAAGTTCCTTACAACTATGCAAGTATATTATGTGTATGCGATATGTGGTTACTTTGAAATGTTATAGTTGTAACTGAAAGCTGAATTGAAAATTAAAATATATTAGCAGTAGAAGAAAACAGTTGCACCTTCTTTGTATATTTTCATTCTTCATTTTTTTCTAATTTACACCTAAAATATGTACCTTTAAAACGGGTAGATAAAAATTACAGCTAATTACGATTCACCATCTTATTTACGCTGTCTGTAAACAACTGAATTACTATCTTCTACTCCAAGAAAAACGGTGTAAGGGTACTCTATGCGACAGCCGAGTAATGAGATTGATTTTAACTCATTAGCAAAGATCAAAGGTAATATACTAGGGACCAGCTAATAAACCCAATAACATTATAAATAATTAAATCGTTCCGTTCTTAAAGTTTATAATTGCTACTCATAGCTCTTTGCAGCTTGGAGTGACTTTACTTAAAAAGCACTTAAGAAAATTTATCCATGCAACCTGGAACCCAGCAAAGTAATGATAATGACTTTGTTGTATTTTATATTTTATTAATGAGACCAATGAATTTAAACTAGTCAACAAATTACGGCTAGTTGGATTTGTCTTACATCAGTCAATAATGAGATAATAAGTATAATTTTATAAGTAAAAAATTGCCAAATCTTGGGATCCATATCTCTATCAAATAAATAATTATTTCAGGGTACTGAGTCAAAGAAATTATAAGAAATCATAAGATAGCATCGACTAGACCGTTCTATTTAATCTAGAGCAGGTAGTTCTATTTAATAAGAGATCACTCGACTCGACATCTGGCTACTGAGTAGCCAGATGTCTAAGAGTAGTAAGTTTCATGTCATCCTCATTATCTAACTCAACAATGAAGTCATACAGATGCGTGTAGTTTCGAAACATAGAAGTCAACACTTGGAGTTCTTGCTTCACATTTCCAACTTTGAATTGAATAAGAATGATGAAATACGTTGTAATTGCACCAACAATCTGCAAAATATATTAGTTTGTTGAAATGTTTGATATTCAGAATGAGCGATAAAATGTCATCTTTGTTCCTACGGAAGTCAAGAGGTTCCGATCAATCACGAAATATCCTGCCGCATTAATCTGAATAGGACTGGAGACAGTGTCAACGAACATTTGCAATTGTAACTGGCACAGACTTCCTAGTCTCAATAGCGACACTTTTCGCAGCATCGTTTTTGATGCTTTCCCCTGAAATCACAACACTAATGAAACAAGAAAAACTCTGGCTGAACCATATTTATCTTCCAATAACTTACATAGCAGATGATTCTTTGTGCAAAGGACGTCATTACGACTATCTTGATCAGGAGGAAAGAATCAAGTACCAAATAGATGAACCAATTAGTCACAGCATTATCGGCCATGTAGATAAGCAAGTAAGTGTACAATATGAGACCCATAATGGAAAAGAGGAAATCTCGGACAAGATGACCCCCAAAAATGCACCCCATTTCACAAGCTAAACTTCTCATTTCAGCATGAAGCATTCGCATTTTTTCCAAGTGTACAGCTAATTCCTCATCATCCTTAGCTTGGGAGTTTATCAAATTGGTCCCATAGTCTTTGTAGGTCGTACATGACTGACACAAAGGAGTGAAAGGCTTAAGAAGCTCTTCTGTAACTTGGTTGAAATGGAAAAGTCTTAAACGCAAAGCATTTAGAAAGAATATAACAAGCCCTGTCGGAATAATGAGGCACGATCCAGAAACAGCCAAAACAAATGGGACTAAGTAATCAGTTGTACCTACGATTTCATTGTCTTCCTCTCTTACTTCCACAATATAGAGCCCCACAAAACAAGCAAGGCTTCCTAAAAATATAACAACTTTGTGGCAGAAGACTTTATATCCAAACCAATGTTCCGCTTTGTTGTCAGAGAACTGAAGGATTTTATCGAGAGCTTCAAAGTGCGAAAGCAAGTTGAGAATGGACCGTCCAGACATCGAAGGAAATAGAAGAAGACTTATGACTCCATTCGCCATGGTCACATAAACCATACACATATTCACGTAGTAATCCATCAGGAGGTCTTTCTGTGTGTCTTTTCTGTCTTGCATTCTCAGCAAAACTGACGGAGGATGGATTGTACACATGATCGCTCCTCCAGTAATCAGGCACAGGATTAGAATAGAGTAAATGTAGTCCAGCACGTGAATCACCTATTAACACGAAAAAATATGCCATTCTTCAAGATCTTTATTGACCCACTGTGTAATTACCAACACTAATTACGTTACACGAGTAAAAGAGCGAGTACAAATGCAAAGACTAAAAGGCTGACTAATAGTTAGCTGGAAAGCTTACCTTCGTTCCACTGTCCTCCAACTTGCCCACAAACTCCAAATCATACCGAGGAAACATGCCAAATGACTTCGCGAATATTGCAATTGGTTTGAAACATTTTCTGATGCCGTATTTAGCCCTGTAGACGTCATTAAACTTTTGATTATGGGCCACAGTCTGGGGCAATCGAAGAGAAAGGTCTCGTTGCCATTCTCTCTTCATCCCGTTCTGCAAAGAACCAATGAAAGCGTCTAAAGTTGGCATTAGTTTCCCAAGATTTACTGAGAAAAACTTTGAAGTCTACGAATCACGAGAGCTATTATTCGTCTGTTGCTTATTGTACGTTTCCAGGAGAGTTTCCCTTAATCATTGGACAATGTGAGTGTTCAAACCAAAAGACAAGACTGCAGCTCATTCCTAGCGCTGACCAAGTAAATACTACTTCTAACTGCTCGTACTTGTTTCAATATCTGAATTAACTGATTACCTTAGGTTAAGTAAGAGTGAGTGATGTAGAAGATTAGAAACCATCTGCCATGTGATCTCCTCGACCTTCAACGCTTCTACAATTACACTACAACTCATGAACTTGGATAGCATACATGTTACGGCATTGTTTCTGGTATAGTAATCTAAAAATTTGCAACGAAAAATGTAAGAGTCCAAAAAGCGAATGTTACTGCTATCGAAGTGGTCGCAAAATGACAGATGGGAGTCCAAAAGAAAGATTAAACACTCGATCTACACAGTGATTAGTGCGTTTACAATAATTTACTCTGTCATTTATTCCAATAATATAAATTATAGGCAATCATGAATTTAGAATATTTTATCAGGGGGAATAAATAATCGATCAATCCCGTGTGGAGATAATTTAATATCCGTAGTGGATGCCGAATCCGTCGAAGTTGAGGGTGGCGACGGCTGGGGAGACTGGAGAGTAGGCAACTCCGAGGAGTCCAGCTGGGTGGGCAGCGATGGCTCGTGGGGCAAGCTGAGAAACACATTTTGGAAATTAGAACTGCAATTAGTACGCTTAAAACTTGTCGGTTCTTACAGCTGGGGAAGCATAGGCGACTGGGGCAGCAACTCGGGCAACTGGGGCGGCATAGGCGAATTGTTGGGGAGCGGCGTAGGCGACTGGAGCAGCGACTCGGGCAACTGGGGCGGCATAGGCGAATTGTTGGGGAGCGGCGTAGGCGACTGGGGCAGCTCGGACGGCAAGAGCGTCGTTGGTGACTCGGGAGTCGAACTTTCGGACGGAAGAGTAGGCAGAGTCGACAGCCTTGGAGTAGGTGGTGGCAGAGGAGAGTCCTCCAAGTCCTCGGATGGTCTGCTCAGATTGAGCTCCAACGGAGGGGTTGGACAAGTAGGTGACAGCGCCAGCGTTGGCGTAGGCAGCGAGGGCAACAACGATGAGGGCCTGTCAAAGAAACCACTTTTTAGTATCGAATCCTACGCTCAAACCGTGGAGCCACCGTTTCCCCGAAATTGTTTCCTACCTTGGCGAACATTTTGGCTGTTGGAGTTGCTAAAAGCTGAAAAGACACAAGAAAGGAGAGAGAAGTGATTGAAGGAAGATGAGATGATGTGATTTGATATCATTCTCCAACTTTATTGTCGCTTTTATACCAACGGACGTTTGGAAGAGGGTGGAGTCACGGCCAAAAGAACACTTAGCTTAGATTTAGTCTTACATCTCCACTTCCCTTCACTTTCCTTCCTCTTATCGGGTCATGATCTGCTCAGAAGATCGACAGAGGAACACACTCTCGATGCTGCAACAATAATCATTATCAGACGAGTGTAATTATTATTACACACAGCTACCGTCTCAAACTTCTACTCCCAGACATACATTAACATATTTATTTGTAGCAAGGCTTAGCCAAATGTAACGCATGAGGTACAGCTTCCATCTCTAGGGTCACCCAATGGTCACATACTCCTGTACACTTCATTTGTGTGTGTACACAAACTTAATATCTGTAGCGTAAAAAGTTATTTGCATCTCCCAATAAACACACACACACACACATACATAAACAGCCGTAGCCGTAAACATAAACAGAAGTAGCAATAATAATCTCATGGATATGTATCATTCAGTTACGTGTCAATAATTGGTTACTCTCGAAGTAATTGATCTCTTGAAGAGACTCTCTGTGGGATGTCTCGCACAGACAATAGACATGTGAAGGTTACTCTCTCATTGATTTGTTCGACTCCATTCATCCATTTGTACAAAATAGTATCGCAGATGTTCGTTATGTAATCATTCATTATTGATTGACTGATGTTTCAGGTGTGTGTGGTTGTAGTTGGTTGTGAGATGCATGCATATGGTTTCTCATGAATTACTACCAGCAGACTCTCCAACACTCCTTCAGTCGTTGGATAATTTGGTGACATTGTCAGAGGCCGGTTGGTTTCACTCTCAAGGATTTATTTTTGGTCGTAGGGTATCAGATACTCCCTTACAACAAAATTAAATTTATTAAGGTACCTCTTAAGTGTCTTAAGCACCAAATGAGAGTTTGGACAACCTCTCCCTCTCCCTCTCTCCATTGAGACTTCAACAAGGAGTAGGAGTAGAGAACGGTGTTGAGCAGAGTCAACGAGGAGTATTATTATCTCAGAGAAATGGTAGATTATGCATGGCCAAAAAAGTGTCTGGGACGAGCCCTGCCCATATTATCAAACGAACAAGGATATGCGTGAGAAAGAAGCGAGAGATCTACTGACCACACCAATTGTCCAGTTCATTGCCTCTCTTGTAATTAATGGTACAGAGGTACTTTGATTTCAAGAACACAAAGGTAGACTCCCAACGGTACTCCTCCTCAAGGTGTGGATACTCTGGATACACCTTAAGGGTGCAAGATTCACATTCTACTCAATTGGTTACCTGTCACAACATACAAGTATGTAAATCTTGAAGTCAAAAGTAACTGTATTATTTACTGGCTGTGTACCCTTAAAGAAGACCAGTTAAAGGGTCTTTTGTCATTCACTCCTTTTTGTTGTCGAACAGCGTGTCAGAGTGTCATTTGTTCAGCCTGATTTTTCCTCCTTCAATTGTCACTCCTGGTGTCAAAAAGTCAGTT
>JAQGBV010001019.1:0-18960 GCA_034698685.1 Isotomurus pseudopalustris
ATCCAGACTCGCATTACGTTAATGTTTACGAAAGATAAGTATAAATCGAAAAGCAATCCCAAGTAAAGCTTCAAGGTAAGAGAGGTTTGTTGATATATCCAAGGTCAGGATTTCACGTTAAAACTCTAACTCGCCCACACTTGCTTCCTGCGTTAAAAATTGATGTAACTCGACAGTCGTGTAGTAAAGCTTGCTTAAATGTATGTGTATACTTATGACTTCCTGACTGCTTCTGTTGTAGAACTGTATATTTATTAGTCGTTGCATTTTTTAAATAACATTTAAGATTAAGGTTGCTACTTAAATGTGGCTCACATTTAGCGACCTTTCACCTTTACAACTTCTTCCTAGACATTGTGGGACAATTTTTGACTTTTCTGACTTGTTTGGTAACGGTGTTTTAGTCCATTTTACTGTGCCACATAATTTGTGGTATTGGTAACTTTCACCCCTTCGCTTGCTAAGTTTTCTGGGATTTAAAGACTCAAATTTTGATTCTCATGAGTCTTAAATTTTTCCTTAGCTGAAGTTAATGAAACTTGTTGATGAATGAGCTAATGTGTGCTTAAACTTTTCGCAGGTGTGACAATATTACTTAGTTTAACAGTGTTCTTAAACATGGTCGCGGAAACAATGCCAGCAACCTCAGATGCAGTGCCTTTGCTAGGTAAATCCATCCGGTATTTTTGTATTGTTCTTTATTGTAGTGATGTTCGATGTCTTACCGAATAGCCACAAAAGCAAGCTCGACAAACCGTCTCTATATAAATGCTACTCTGATGCTTTGGATACTGTAATGTACTATAATTGTTACAAATGCTACTTGGCTTTTGACTGGTCTTTGACGATCCATGTTTGATGGCGATGATATGAAAATGTGATGGTGGTATGTCTGTGGGCTCATATAGAGTGTCTATATTGATCCCATTCGAACTCCAAGTTCGAAAAGTTTAGATACTCCACTGCAGACTAGTAGACTGACTTAGGTTATTTGTCTTGTCAAAAAATTGCCCT
Source organism: Isotomurus pseudopalustris (assembly GCA_034698685.1). NCBI lineage: Eukaryota > Metazoa > Arthropoda > Collembola > Entomobryomorpha > Isotomidae > Isotomurus > Isotomurus pseudopalustris. The sequence goes on from JAQGBV010001019.1 coordinate 1,015, forward strand.
TAGAAAATAGTCAACCATTCATAATTGATACACTTTTTGACCTTTTGACCAGTGTGAATGTAATTTTGTTCCTGTAGAAGCAAACTGCAAGAACCAAGTACCTTTTTTGAAGCGTACTTGGTTTCTTTTTGAGATTTTCTTCGATCAACCCTTCCTGTGTATGTATTATAAGAATGATGTTTGAATTTTGACCAAACAGTGGTACTGTACTTCACGAGTAAGGTAAATTCAGTACAAACACTCATAGACTGCAACCGGAAATCCAGAAACCTACTTTCAAATATTCAGAGACTCATGTTTAGGCTTTATACCTTTAACTCTCAACCGAAGATCAATCTTCTTATTTAAATTGGATGATTAAAAGCATTTTTACAAGATACTGTACCATTGGTCCCCTCGCATTCCTGTATAGTTTTTACTTACGAATTGTAACTGTGGGAAAAATGGAGTCCGGTAGTAGATTTACGGGTGTGTCGTACTGACATATGATGGCTACTTATAATTAAATCTAGTGATATTTAGAGTATAATTTCACAATCCTTACTCTATCACCGTACGATCGTTGGATGGTGTAAGTCATTAATAGTAAGGATTATTATTTTTAAATTTAAACTCATTTGAGTAATTCTTAAAATCTCAAGTTACAGACCATACTTTGATTTTACTCAGCTTTTGTTTTTACCCAAATGTGCTATTTCACGCCTCCAAATTTTGCGTCGTAAGAATGAATCTATCGGGAGGCGATTTTGAATAATAGCATAAGTTAATAAGACTTATGGATAAATAATTGTGCACGCACACCTGCTTATACTCCTGCCGATTTAGGGAAATTGTGTACTTTCATCGGTTGTCATTCATCTTAAATTCTGAACCAGCTTCAAAGCTTATTTGTGTGTTTACTGGGAGTGTGCAGTCTCTAGATTTAATTGAACCAAATCGTCATTAAATTCAAGTTGACCGTTTTATAGTTTCCTACTGACAGTGAACTTCATATGCAGTTAGAAAAGCTTGTTGTTGAAGTGATGCAACTGCTTCACGCGGATGTTGCATACATATTCTTATTCTACTATACTCTATACTAGGTTTAGGTTAACACGGCCTGTGGAAATTAATTAAGCATCCTGGGTAAATGTCTCATCAAGTGACCAGCTGACAATCTGTTGTAGACTAAACAAGTAGATTAATTGTTCGCTTAATCAGTGATCTCCAGATATTTATTAAGTAGGTAGGTCATACAAAACAATCGCGTTCCCGTCGCAGATAGGTCTCCTCGTATGAATTTATGTCCTCATCTCTAATCTCCACTTAATCCTTTCCTCACTCTCCTAAAGTAACTTCATAAAAATTTGTTTGTATTTACTAATGGTTATTAATTAATAACTAAAAATGAATTAATATGTAACTTATTTTGTTCTGTCGTCGATTACGAAGGTGTGACAATATTGCTTTCTTTGACCGTATTTCACAATCTTGTGGCCGAAACCCTACCACAAGTTTCGGACGCAATGCCCGTTTTAGGTACTCATTTATTATACTAAAATATTACTTACACACCTGTAATAACACTATCGCATAACAAGCTGAAATCTCGTATCCCTGTAACTTTCAAGTTGTTGCAAAACTGCAGTACGTTGCAATTTTAGCACTTCTTCACTTTTAACCATCAATATTGTAATCGTGCAGCAATTTTTTTTCTTTCTAGTAATGTTGAATTCTTGATATTTTACGGATACTTCCACTTAACCAATTACCAAACTAACTAACTTCCCGATGAAAACTAAAGATTTTCCCGGATAATTTTTCCTTTCTACGTGCATTCCCTATTTCACAAAATTCCTTTCACTATCTCACTAATTTTGGGCAAAACAGCAGCAAAAATTTGAAAGATTTCATAGCATTTAAAAGTGCTTTTGATGAAGTTTATACAGATAGGTAATCTGTTAATCGATAAAAGTACACATGTAACATTGTTTCATCACCGGTGAATGGGACTATACTTTTACTATGTATTTTGAGACAATTTTAGCATCTCGGTTGAACCCCAGTCTTTACCTTCACTAACTTGGAACCTGGATCTATATACTACATTTAACGTAAACCGATTGGTTCCATTCTTTGTGCGTTTGTGAGATAGAGCTGTAATGATTATATTCGGCTCGTTAACTTACTCTGCTCACCGAGGATAAAAGATATTTTTATCTGTATGCCCACTTGTGTATTTTGTAAGTGCAGTGTGTTTTATGGAGATTGCATCTCTGACATTTTTACGTTGCATTGTGTATGGAGGAGTGAAATAGCACTTGAGGTCCAGATGACTCTTGTCATCCATTTTGGTCGGTACATGAATTAAATGTGTTTTTCTTCTGAAGTCTGTTAACCTGTATTTTTATACAAATGTAACTTCACCTCTCTCTCTTCTTCACTATTGCCTTCGCCCTGTATGGTAATCCACGATTTTTGGCATGATTTTTCAAGTAGATTTTAACTCAATAGTCTCATTTTTACTGGATCGAAGTAACACTACGGAAATTCTAACGTAGTATTCCACATTTTTAGTCCCATCTTTTATAAACACAGTTTTTGAATGAATTTTAACACCAGACCTCGCTGCATCCATCAGAGCATGTTTGTTCTTAATGTAGCTTTCTTGTTGACTCGTAATACAAAATAACATGTTCGTCTTTTCAACGCCTTGTAGACAGTCTTAGTACTAAAAATAGCAGGATGAATACTAAGACATATAACCAATACTTGCTCTCATAGTTTGTCCTATCAATGTTTCGTGTGGAAATATGTTGTAAATGCATGCATGCTTTCCTTGTGCTACATAATTGAAAATTCTAATCTTTTATATAAACTTGTTAAAAAGTTACTTGTAAAAAATTCCATTTATTGATTGATTAATCTAAACTCAGCGAGAAACAACAGCCGAAGGTAAATGGTAAATGAGTAAAGAATAATGTTGAGAAGAAACTTTGTAATTTCTTTGTTAATCAATCGAGTATGATTTACTTTCACTTTCTACTGTGCATCTGCCTGCTTTAATCGAGTGCTGTGTCGGTGCATGAATGGATGGGGTTCGATGTTAAGACGAATTGCTAATGATTAGGTGGTGTTGCGTGTTGCTGGATGTTGGCATGTGAGTAAATAATGGTACATGTAGCCCTACCCGTTGTGGTTGGTCGCTTTTAGTGTATATACAAAGTTGTTGTATTGATATCATGTTATTAGTCCATGCGTGTTTTGTACTACAACGTACAAAATTCGTGCAAACATATTATTGCTGTCAAAGCGAGTTATTTATTAGCGAAAGATTTGTGAGCGGATGATAAAATGTGATTTATTGTTTCTTGCTCGGACATCTAGGTACATACTTCAATTGTATCATGTTCATGGTAGCCTCTTCGGTGGTTTCAACAATCCTAATCTTGAATTATCATCATCGGTCGGCTGACACTCACGAAATGTCCAATTGGGTGAGTTTAGCTACCAATTCTTTTCACATCAAAAGTAAAACAAACACACCTGGGATTTGCTTTGATTGACATTCCTATATGAGTTAACATACTAAGGGAACGGTGGTGGATGTTTACAGATTCGTGTTGTGTTTCTGCAATGGCTTCCATGGTTTCTGAGGATGAGTCGTCCTGGTGATAAAATCACTTTAAAGACAATGGCTGCCACTGCCAAAATGCGGGATCAGATTCGTGAGCTCGAAATGAAAGAAAGATCTTCCAAAAGTCTGCTAGCCAATGTCCTCGGTAAGTTGTGAATGGTTCATATAATATCACTGACTCTGTTTGAGTGTGTGGAGAAGACGATGATAAGGACAAATCCTACTTGAGCTTTATACCTTCCGTACGTGTGCATGAGGATGCATATAATATAAGGATGGGATCTGCGGGGCATGAGAGCAACTCCCAAGTAGTCCCAAGTAGTCCGAAGCCTGTGTGCAAAATTATTGAGCTGAGAGACAAAGAAGAAAGCCAAGAGACAGAGGGAGGAATTCACGCCACCCACATTTTTCTCTATTTGAGAAGGTCGTGTTAGAAGAAAGTATGATTTGATATTTGGGAGATCAAGATGCTTTCTCCACGACGAGTGGTGGTCAGTGAAGGGACGTACAGTGAAGGAAGGAGCTACAGTGAAGGGACCTCTGCAGTGTTGAATGGAAGAGAGGAGGGATGTTATTATGGTAATGATGATGATTTTGAAAGTGGTGTGTTGTTGTGTGTGTGTGTAGATATGGACGATGACTTCAGGCCGGCTACCCTGCGTACGACGCCGCATTCGACACCTGGGTGGCGAATCGGGGGTTCTCACGAAGACCCGATAGCAGCCACAGTGAGTCATCACCCGTGTCTTGGTGCGCATCGGGAACTTTCGCTCATCCTCAAGGAACTTCGAATGATCACGGACAAGATCCGGAAGGATGATGAGGCGGCGGAGATCACGAACGAATGGAAATTTGCAGCAATGGTGGTGGATAGACTTTGTCTTATTGTTTTCACTCTATTCACCATCATCGCGACCGTGGCCGTACTCGCCTCCGCTCCTCAGGTCTTCGTCCCTTGATTTACACTCTTCAAGCTAATCACTAAAAAGCACATTTATTTAACCCAAACCAGAAACCAAAAACAGCAATCAATTATAATCTCAGAATCCAATCTAACGAAAACGAGTCTCACTCTAAACTCTACGACATCAATAACCAAAGCTTTTTGTGTGCCCGTTACAGCCGTTGCTGTCTTGAGAAAGTAAACAGATCATCACTACAGACCCACCATTACCCACCTACAAACCAGACTTGTTCTTCATGATGATGATGATGATGAGGCCGTTTCTTTAAGCTCTCTCACTACAACATCCACCATTAAATCAACATCTTCAGATCAACATCATGCACCCCATGCCATACCAAGAGAGACACCAGACAACAACGTAGACAACAACGTAGACAACAACGTGACCCAGGTTAAGGAATTAGGCTCAACTTTCTCTCTCTCTCTCTCATACATGCAAAATCATACTGTAGCAACAAAAACCACAGCCATTCTTTAAAGAACCTTCCCTTCCATCGGTCACACTATAACCCACCATATAACCAATCATGCACACCAAGAACGACAACCACCACCACCAGTCGAAGTCAGAGAACTTTCTCCTTTACTCCCACCACCTACCCTTCGCCTCTCCAACTCGAGAGATATCAAAGATAAGGCTCCCTCCTTACTTCATCATCAATACAGAGAAGGACAAAATCACCGAGGCTCATGATTCGAAAAGTAAAGAGAGAAGGACGACCCACCCATCCTCCGAAGAAGATGCATTCATTGTAAAAACTCCTCTGCCTTCCTCTCTCTCTCTCTCTCTCTCTCCGTGTAATGGATACTTGAAATCACAAGCTCAAAACGTCTCCTCTTATAGCCACAATCTGGAATATCTATAAAAATCCATCCAATGATTTTACAACACCAACACCCATTGCTATTCACAACGGGTCTCTCCACGTTTTTCCAACTGATGGAAGCTTTCACTCGCCCTACCGACGAAGCTTCAGCCCTAAGATTCGCACTTTGGGAAACTTTGAGGATAATGTTATATATATCGATAACTCAGCCGACTATACCACCCATCGCCGTCACCCAAGCATCATGATCGTTGCCACACAAGAGTGTAATCCTCTCCTCTCATGTTCTCTCCACTGTCACTCGGCAAAGTTGCAACTAAACGATAAAAGGATATGCACACACAACACACACAGAGCAGCAGTCTACTTCCAGCCTGAGTATTACGTGTGTGTGTGTGTGTGCAAAGTACTTCTACGATGAGGAGGAAGATACGAACGAGAGCAAGTTTAACTTTCACCCTGTTTGCTTTCTTCATGCCCACACCCATCACTCCTCGCTTCAGCAGCCTTATTTTCGGACAACTTTCTCCATTCCTTCATTATATGCAATGAAATAAACCTAAGTTATCTCTCACAAGTTACACAAAGGATTACATCCCATGTAAAGCATTTGGCTGAGATTCAACTGAATATACTAAAAGCCAAATCATCATTCCTTTCCTCTTGTATCATCTAATACATTTATCCAAGATACAACTTCGGACGGATCCACTCGCTTTCCTTATCTCCGGTTTTACTACTACATCGACTCCTAAAACTACCAGACATGTACAGTTTGTCCTCCCAAAAGCACAACGGAGGGACGACTGTGTAGCTGTACTTATATACACGAGAGTGTCTGTGCACGTTCGGAGATATCAGCATAACCTCACACAGACTTTGTACGGGAATAAAAATTGTGGACTCTGTATGCACACACAGTGACAGTGAATGTGTATGTGTGTGTGTGTGAAACTAAACTTTCACTGGTGAAAGTTGAAGGAACAGCCTATGTATGTATACACACGTAACGTAGGATATTCATAGAGAAGGAATGGACGGCGACACTTTGCACGAACATCTGTGAATTGAATACTTACATTAGCAATGACCAAGTGGATTGGAGCTCGTACACATCAGGGGTCCGATTTACAGAAGAATGAAAATTTTCCCAGCATTAGCTCAATTGTGTTTGAGTGGCCGAATTCATCTCGTTTTGCCTTTATTGCCTCCTCTTTTATTCTTTCCTCTTGCTTTAAAGAACCTGAGCATGCTAAACCTTTCAACGGGAGAACAATACACGGAGGAGAGCCTTGACTGCCCTGACCACCACCACTGGAACCAGAACTACTACCCAGAGAACCACCACCACCCTCGATCAAGTAATTTCTACGGAGAAAGTTCTTGTGTGCTCTCTTTCTCTCACTCCATCTGTCCTGATGTGTGTGTGACGAACGAAATGAAGACTCTCTTTCTCCTTTCCATCTACCACAACAGTAGTGGCTGAGCAGAGTGGAAGAAGAAGTGGAAGAGGACATGCAAGCGGAAAAGACGGAGATAGTTAAGTTTCAGGCAGAAGGGGATTTTTCGTGAAATTCACCTACCCATGCCGCTATTTGACTCGAAATAGAGCTCATCTGCTCAAGCATATAAATTCTTCTTGCCCTGTTTCCCTTAACGTGGCCCAACTTCCCCCTTTTCAGCCTCAAGACTTTCACCTTCGAGTTCTTACCTTATCTTTTCTCCTCACTTAACTTTCTCCCACCACCAACACTGTCTCTCTACTCTCTTTCATTCATCATACTCCGGAAAGCACTTCAGATATACCCATCTCCAGTCTTTTCAACCATCTTCTTCTCTAATAATCTTCTACAATTTATTGTGCTTCACCTTTTGCTCTATTGAACTCATTTTTCCACCCTCCTGTCAAACAATATGAATGATGAACGAGAATGAAAAGAAGATTTTTATTCACCTTCGTCGCATTTATGATTCGAATTTTTACTAATAATGCCAACAAGAAGAAGAACAGTCGCAGAGAACGAATGATTGAAGGCTGCACAAAGCGTCGTAATACAAACAATACCACGTTATCTTCTGATGTGGACGTGTAATATTCATTTGCAGCAGCTGAACTATCAATTATGAACGATACTAGAGACGACGACGAGATGTAAGGAAATAATTCACCTCATCAATGCTAAATTGTCAAAAAAGGTTCCCAACAACTGTTAAAGAAGAAGAAACATCGTGGCAGAATTGCGAAGTATTTGAAACGTGAAGAGCACAAGAAGAAATAATGCTCTTGAGTAAGAATAAAAGCGGATTACCAATGTGGAGGAAGACAGTTGAGGAAGGAGACGATGGAACCGTGCGATGATGATATTTAATTCAAGAGTGGAAGTGAAGAAAAATCAGTTGGAGAGTCTATAGATTATTGAGTACATCTTTGTTTCTATCGCCCTATCTGGATGGAAGAAGACAAAAGGAGGCTGAGTCATTTGGGGTTTGATGAGAAACGTCAATGTCAAGCTTTCTCTTATGAAAGCAATCTTAGACAAGAGTACCGTGGGGAATACTCTCGACAACCTTTTCTTCCACATCGTGACAAGTCAGAATGGGAGAAGGATGGGAATGGTCGATTTGACGTTTATCTCTTGTCACTCGGCTCAAACTCTCTTTCTGAGTTTTGTGTAGTAAATGGAGGTCAACTTTGTCCCCCTGCAGTCAACACCTAATCGTCATTTCCTTATTCTTTCATCGCGGTGTTCCTACTCTCTGTCATAATATTCCTTCAAGATCCACGATTACACAAGAGCAGCGGAGAGTTTTCCCAGAGCAGCAGTGGCAGCGTCGAAAATGCCCGAATTTAAACATTTCTGTCGCATGAAAACTAGTTAGAAATTATACGTTAATAAAATTACGCATGCTCACTTAATATCCGTTATCTTCACTCGAACTACCTCCACCGTTAGTTGATAAAAAAAGCTAGGGCCCGTCTTACAATTGAGTCTACAACGATATACTCGACTACTTCTCTATAATTTACGCTATGTGTTATACTACCACGGTCAATAATTTACTAAAACCTTCTGCATGCGTAAATTGTTTGTGTCATTCTACACAATATAACTACAACTGTATTCACGGGCACTCTGCTTCCGACACTTCAATGTTCTTAACACAGGTAAGTCGTTTTGTATTGGCTGTCTCTCTAAAAGTATCCATATGATATCCACCCTCTGCTAATTTCTCCAACTCATGCGATCCGATAAACGAACCATGATCAGCTCTTCGAAAACGGTCCATTATTAGATTAGTCGCAAGTGTGTTTACTTACACTGTTACTTGAAATAAACACCGGACAAATAAATAATGCTTTCAGTGTTGTTTGCGATGATGGAGCAGTGATGATTCGTTTAGAACTTTCATGTAAAGGAAAGCATCGCTCTCCCTCTTCCGCTTAAGTCTCTTGAAAGAGTGCAAGGAACCTAAAAGATTATGTGTTTTCTATATCCTCCACAGCGTTATTTGTGTGAGCTGTTTTGGGGAAAGTACTTAGCGCTGACTGGCGATTTCCTGCGTCGTTAACCCATTTGTCATGTTCGAGAAGGAAGAAACATAAGTAAACATTGGAATTCCAAGACGATGAGATACTGTGTGCATTTCCTCCCAAAAGTCCCAACCATAACCAACCAACCTCTATAGTGTCCATCTCCCGTGGCGATCACTTCCTGAGTGTTGAAGTGTTTACGTACCTCCTGGCAAACTCCCCTCGTTCTAATGTGATTTCGACTGGTGGTGCTACAGAAAGCTATATTAACATAATTTATATCACACAATCAACCAGAGTGATTTATTCCTACAAACCTTTAATGGTTACATTCCTCTTAAATACAACTACAGATACCCGAGAAAGTTGTCGCGTGCTAAAGAATGGTGTGGTTTTTATTACTACTGCAAAAAATGTCTTTATCCATGTATTCCATATATAAAAACTGTTCAGATGAAATTCACACACTAACAACATCGAGTTGGTTCTCTCAGTTTCATTTTAGTAGATATATTATTATGTATACAGACTTTCGAAACTTGGTGGTTTTTATTCAATATACACTCCCGTGCAGTTTGAAAAAAAGATGTTGGTGCTTAATAACATGATAATATTAATACAACACACCAAATACCATAGATCCCATCGTAAATATACTAATTTTGACATAATTGACTCTCTCTAACTGAGCATGATCAATTATATTATTGCGATAAAACTTTACTTTGTCCAGTTGCACACTTACTTGCATTATTTCTACTAACCAACCATTGATTTGTTAATATGATTATTGAGTTAAATGATTTATCCTCTACTCACCCTGATATTTAGTTTCTTACGTGAATTATTTACTTGTTGTTGCCAGTAATCTCTCACCTTGCAATACTAAGATTAGGCACATTTTTCCCAATTATGTGTATTCATAATAATGAGTTACATGATTGTTGTATTGCTCGACGCTACTCGGAGCAAACTTCCTGAAGACGTCCTATCCAAACATACATTCTTTATATCCTCGGGAAATAAAGGGGAAGTTCAGAGTTCTCAATGTTTCCTCCTTGTATATGTACCAACAGTGAGGTGCTGTGAGGTATCTTGAGGACCAACGACTTGAAGAAAGAAGAAAATCCAACACGGATGAAGGAAACCCGTCCTTCTTCTTGCCAACACTTCCAACATTTCTAAAGTCTCACCAACGAGTGTGGGTTATTATTGAGCTTAAGATGATTTCCTTAAATCAACCCTGGACCTTCGTGCAGCTAGTATTTCCGATTTTGACGTTTCCATCAGATAACCTACATCCTCATTGGTTGTGTTTAAGAAATAATTTGGTTCAGTGAAATATGCAGCAGACCTCCCTATAAATATGTGTGAGAATTGTAGTGCCATTGTTATTAATACACAAATCGATGTCCTCTTCTTCAGCCCAACCTTTTCTCAAAATGTGTTCAAATGAGCTGCTCTACCAACATCAGCTTTTGATAGCTACAGTCTACATGCTCAGTCAAGCAATGACGTGTCAAAATACTTTTCCTCTGGGGAAGTTATTCAAATACATGCCAACCTTGTTATACTATCTCTGTTTGTGTTATAAAATGCCACAACGTCGACTAATGCTGGAATTGATGGAAATGTCTAAGTCTACCTGCGAAGTACATCCAAAGTGTTGTGTGCCGTTCAATTTTCTTCAACCCGTTAACTCAAGAATACCTCACCAAGAAAACTTTTTAGCTGTCCAGGGTCTCATGGCACAAAGAAAAATTCTTCAATTGCATTTATATACTAATTGTGTGAGTTATTACACAATGAGAGAATCAAATCACATGGAGCTGTATATCCAAGTAATTATTTGCAACCAAGAAAACTTCAATTGACTCAAATAAATGAATAGGAGAGTAATATACTTATACTTAGTCTGTACATAACTGATTGTGATGTTTGTTCCAGAAGTAGAAATTCCAATCAGTAACCTTTCTACTGTTCTGTAACACAGAGTTACAGAAGACTAGTAGTGTTTCCTTTAGTTCAACTGAACTCTTCTGAACTTCAATAATGATGCCAAAATAATCCAACCCAAATTGACTTGAGCAAGCAGCCACAATTTGTTACTTGATGGAGAACGAGCTGTCTACTGATACAATATATACCACGAGACTCTCTGCGCGTCAAGTTACATTTTATACACGTAGAAAAGTGTTTCATGTGCTCCTCCTATGTCTACAGTAGAGTCGTCTCGTCAGATAAGGGTAAATGATGATTAGTATCAACAGTTAGTCCGTTTCGTTCTTTCCTCGGCGTTTCTTCCGTGAGAGTGTAGTAAAAAGAGACTCTGAATCAAAAGTGACTGAAGCATCTCAAGCTTAACTAAAGATACTTAATTATCAACACCGCAAAAAGTTATTCAGCCGTATGAGTGCATTGAACAAGAAGAATGGATCCGATTAGATAATTATACATGGAATGTGATCTTAGACACAGTTCTACAACATTTTCACTAGCTTTCTCCCACTCGACTCCGGAAAGGATCTGTCTGCGTGGACTGTACACAAAATTGTAATGTGGAAAGTACTCTCGATTTATTTCAGTAGGGAAAGGGAGATTAAGTAGCTTAAGACGTCAGATAACCCATCACATTACCTGAATCATTAGTTAATAAGGAGATAAGTAAGTGGAAAGTGTTGTCTAACAATTCACATTCAAGCAGACTAGAACTATATTGCTACAATTTACAATGCAGGTTCGTTAACAATAAAGTAGAAAGCAATTACTCTAGCATTTTAATCTTTCTGTATAGAGCTCCAATGTCTCACTAATAAAACGTTTAGGAAGAGATCCGTAAACTAATACAGTTACAACTTACGTGTATATAATCTAATTAGCTAACGTGTACTATAAATTTATAAGTCTCGTGACGTACTGCTCCGCATCAATGTAAAACAACCAACATTAAATGTAGAAACTGCTGGAAGGATACGTTTCCACATTTTTGTGTGAGCTCAAGATAGTTTTATCATGAATTTTACCAGCCAACTCTTGACTTGAAGAATTATTACATTATCTCATAGGTACTTATCTCGTTCACCAATGAATATTTACATCTATAAAGTGATGCATTTCCCACCAAACTTATGTCAAGCTTTAATTCTGTGCGACAAGACATGACTGACCCGAAACGGGAAAAAGGGTTTAGTGGATGACACCAAAATGTTCATTTCAAAGGAAGATTCCAAACATTCAGATTAAAGTGATCTGCCGCGAAGTGGTAAAATATATTTGGAATCGAGAGATTTCTCTCTGTACTTTTACTTATTAAATAGATAATGCAGGCAGAATTCTGGAAATGGTTAGGGAAATGTGATCTTCTATGTTAAATGCTCTACATACAAAGTTACACAAGTCAGCAAGAACACAATGACAATGGAATGCATGAAAGAGTATTTTAAAAGGGCCAACATCAAATACAATTTGACGTGCATGCACGAACTGTATCCCTCTGTCAATCAAGTCGGCATTAATTAGGGAGAAAACATTTTGTACACTGCACCACTTCGGATAATTGGCATGCTAAATGTGGGAGTATCCAGTGTAGATCCACGACCACAATTTTAAGTTCATGATGAATCGCAAACAGCTAAACTTGAAACACTCGAGTAGAATTTTTGAAAGCATGATACAAGTTAGACTCCAAACTCATTATCGAGATTAGTAAAACGAGCTTCACACGTCACACACTAGAATGTGGTAGATACACCTAGAATCCTTCAAATAATGGAGGACTTTTATGGAAGACAATCATATATAATCGTAGGCCACATCCTTTAAGTTAAAATGGGGTTTTTTAACTCACGAACAGAACCAGATCTGTACATTGGATACTGGATGCATGATGCTATGGATTGATCTTTGTCTAAACAGAATTTAACACTTTCTAATAAACGCCGAACCGAGTGAAAGGCATCTTCATTATGTGTCATTGTCTTTTTCTCAATTTTTTTGCAGCATGGATGAGCACAGCACAGCAACAGTCCTTATTAGTTACTTAAAATTATTGTTTTATAATTTAACCTCATCAACTATAATACTTCAACTTCACAACCTTCACTAACGCCCTAACTCCAAGTCACAATTTTTGCATGAAATCAGATGGATAGGAGTGGTTCAGGTTTGAATTGAAACAGTTTCGTTAGGACAGAATATTGTCTCCCAAATCCATAGAGTCAGGTTCATTTTACATACACACACTCTGAAAATTAAGCGAAGTTGGTTTCACACGTAGATTGAAAGAATAAAATAAAGTGCACTGAAAAAGTTATTTCATGTTGAGCCCTTTGCATTTACATTTTATCCCTCTTTATACTCTTCTCTGCGTTATCCATTTGAGAGATAAATTCGTCTACTTTCATATACAAATGCCAGGCACAAGCCGATGAGGAACCTCGAGCTGACACTTCATTTCAGAGGCAAAATCTCTTTTTAATGTATGTGTCACTCATTTTCGGAGAGAAAGAGCTGTAGAATCGAACTCCATGGATTGTGCTGCCTCACACGCAGTTATCTGTCCGTCTCAGAGATACACGCGAATTTAAAACACTGAAACTGAAGTTTGTGTTCAGCTTTACATTCATTTAAATTTAACAAGTGCCATCCACTTACCCGTTTAATACCCGAATGAGTCAAACAAAACAATGTAATATACTGTAGTGAAGAAGTAGTTTTATTATCATGTAACTTGACTTGGAAATCCAAAGTGAAAGCTTGTACATAAGCTACTTCAAGGGAAAAAAACGTACGCGTACTTTATTAAATAGGGTCGATAACAGTTTCCGAAAAATGACCACACTGCATGTAATTATGCGTGTGTTTATCTAGCAATACATTATTACACACATTAAGGATAGCCAGGATAATTTTATATGTCATACACACAACATATAACAATCGCCATTGTAGACTTAAACCTATAACTTATATACTTACCTCAACAAGCACATTACTTAATTAAAACCACCAACACTACCACTTCCAACCTTTGAATGTCAAGTGCAGCTTTAGAACATTTTGTACTTTTACTTAATTGTAAGAGGATGAATGCAATGCGCCATCTCCCTAAAATCGAGTTTGAAAACCAACGTTTTTGGTAGTAAAAGATAGTGAAGAATCTGTGTGTTGTGTTTGTATTTTGAGTCAAAATATTCCATTTTAACTTACAGATTTGCTCAACTCGTCTCTCTTATCTGATCTTCTGTAGAGTATTTTTGTACTATCAGTGTAAATATAGATGATCCACAGTTTAAATAAAAGGTTCTACCTACCAGCTATTTATACGGTGCATATTTATACGGACACAGGACGGAAATATTTCCGCTGAATTCACTCGTTAGGTTGTTATCGCTTGTGTACATAATACGCTGTATATAATGTACATAAAAGAATCCTGTCTGGAGAAAGCCAATGAAACTTTTTCTAAAAATCAGAGCTATAATTTAGATAACGACGCCACCAATAAAACGACGGCTTGAATCATTCTTACAACTTGAGCATGTAACAAGTAATAAGCTTTAATTGCTGACTGAGTATTGTCTTACCAGTCATGAACACATTACAATTCCACACATATTTCCATTCCCTTTAAATACGACGATGCAAAACTTGTAGCTTTCAATGCTACATTTTACACGGGGGAAAGCAATGAACATGCCGATAACGTTTTGAAAGAACATCACGTAGTATTTTAAACCAGATCTGTTTCCTTATAACTTCCTTTGTTCACAATGGCATAATTTTATCCACACAATTTAATGTTTAACTCAAACTATACAATTTGGGAACAGACTAACAGACACACAATTAATTACTTTGCGGGTGCTTTTCACAAGATTTTTCTCTAGGCACTCGAAATCACACCATCTCCACCGAATTGTCTGAAGTATTTAAATTAAGAAAGTCTTTCCTGTCAGCTCAAGCAAGGTTTCCTTTGAATTACACACACCTGTAAATAGCTAGTAGTATTTCATCTGTCGTACACACACATTATATTTGTAGCAATAAAAAGATTCCCCTCTATTTCGGTATGGTCTCAACTACAGCATGTGTGAAGAAGAAAGTAAGACGATTTAGTTTCCGAAACCCGAAACCTTCAAAGGCAGTGAGTTGGCTGGTGAAAATAAAATATTTTCTATATTTAATTCGAGTTGATTTACATCACACACGTTCGTTCATTTGTAACTTTAAATAATTCATAATTTGTCATGAAAAATTGTATGTATATAATATACGCTATTTGACGTGAGATTTTATTAGCCGATAAATTGTGCTGAGTATACCGAATTGTAAATAAATTAAACGTTTGTAGCGTCAACTAGAAAGACATGTGAGGAATCACACACTATAGTAAACCTGATAACCTAGATATTACTCCTCTCTAAAGAATTTTTTGATAATTTCCCGTTACCAATTAATTAGTTTTATTTAATATAATAGCACTCAAAATTTACTATTAAGACTGTTGTTTTCAGCGGGTCTGAACTCCAGTTTGATTCTTTAGACATAAATCAGCACTGACAACTGAGTGCATTTGGCCAAAATGTCACTCACAACTGCTGTTGATTAATGCTTGGTTATGTCAACTAATAATTCCAATCGATAAAAACTTGTAGTGAGATTTGTCATGTTTTAATACCTTCAGAAATGTACGTTAATTCCCCGGGGTTTGGTCGAAAATAGAATATCTTCCTGAATAAGTTCCTTATAAAGACAAGATCGTGCGTTTAAGTAAATATTATATACGTGGCATAAGTCCTAAAACAGTGTCGCAAGGGCTCCGTTCTTAATCAACAGTAATTAAAAGGGAGATCTGATTTCTAAATGTGCACAAGTAAACTTATTGTGTAGTGGCTTATCACCACAATTGATTACAGACAGTTTTATACAGCTTAAGTTCAATGCATTAATGATTACTCATTTTCACTCCAAACTTCAAAGATTGTATCGATAGGTATGTTAAATAAATTGTAAATGTAAAGACCCCTCTTTGGTATTAAGATCTACTTAATTGTACATAGACAGCTCTTAGTCTCGCGGAGTTTTTATTGAATTAACGTATCAAATAGCGTAAATGTAAATGATATATCCGTATTACTGTCTTTTACTGAATGTCTTAAGTATTATACACATGCAAAATATTGTGAAATAAATGCTGCTTTCCGAGGGAAATGATTTGTGTAAAAAGGGAGGATTCCTTAATGATGAAATTGCAGAGTGCTGACACTGTAATAATATGGTATGAAACTTGTAACGTGTAATTCTTGGTTAATGAAGGAACTACAGTTATACTAACTATCGCTCACCCTAATTGTCTACGAAAAGAATACTTACTAATAATGATAGATAAAAATAACCAAGTTTACTTGCAGACACACATCTAAAATTATATTGAGATATTCTACAATTACTGATTAATAAATACTAAAATTTACAATTCAACCCTCCCGAGGTTCTTTAACCTGTAACTCGTGCATTGATCGATGGAAAAAAGGTTGATTATCATCATCATCATTTACATAAGTTTTTTGGACGTTTTTTCTTAGAACGCATGCAGGCAGGTTGGTTGTGTGAACTGTGAACACTGTGGAGCGAGCAAAGGTTAGCGGAAAAGGACACGGGAGATAAAATCTCGTGGAAGAACCTTTTAGAGAGGATAGAGAGGTAGGTGTGTACCTTCAAACACACAAAGTATGAATATATGGGTTGGATGAAAGAATTTGAGGAGTGTATCGGGAGAAAGGAAGAAGAAGTAAGTTTACATGAGATGATATCTTGGAGCGCAACAACAACTGGGAAATAGTCCCTGGTTGTATTTCAGTAGAAAGTGATGGTAGGACTTGTAAGTTTCGTTCTGTGTCATGCAGAAATTATGCTACTTAGGGAGTGAGAGCATATTGCCTGGAGAAAAGAGAGAAGGGCTCTTTGCCTGACAGATGCTCGGAATGTTATGTTACCTATACAGCCAGCAGCAGAGTAGATTTACAGAGTTTCAGAAGGAGCGACGAGCAAAGGAAGGAGCAAATAGCAAGTTGGTTGCTTTCCCTTGTGAGGACCATCTCAGCCAATGTTGCTTTGCTGCTGCTCCTGCCAATGCTCTCCTGCTATCGGCACCACACCACTTCCTCGACGCTCAATTTTGTTTCCGTATCCAGAACACGACGACTAAGACCCTTCTTTGACACAGGGATAGAACGAAATGGCTTCAGTAACGAGTAGTGGCACTATTATAATTTAAAGGAGAGCAGATATACAGAAGATGTAGGAACTTCATACACTATATAAACCCATCGTATCTAGCAAGCATGGAAGTAATGATTCGGCACAATACTACGCCACACCACGTCATCCTTAGCGATACACAGCGGCGGTGGTGGTGATGGTGGTGGTTCACAAAAAGATATATCTCTCTGGCTTACTGGTTCAACTAGCTTTAGCGGCGGTTTGCCTACAGATCGATTCAAATAGTAACATGCAGAGTTGCTAAACTTTCTCCACAAGGGAAAGTTGATCTCGGCAACAATGGAGAAAGCCGGTTTGAGTGTGTACTACTGGGAGATCGAAAAGAATACCACATCAGCCTGCCGCTCCTTCCCTCTTTCTCCCATTCGATTTTTCTAAAAACACGTAGCACCACTACCATCAGAACCACCCATCCCATTCTCATACAGACTCTCAGCACCAGAATTACTCCAACTTTCCTTTTGAAGAGGTCTAGGCGCACACAGTAACCCTCCACACTTTCTCCAAATTCCTAATGCTGCTCTGACTTCCCTCTCACACAACTTCCCTCATTTGTAGCGATAGATGTGATTCTCCTAGAGACGGAATGTGTCTACTACATACTTTCAACTCGTTCATCTCCGTCGCTCCTAAACTTACTCTGCTAAGCAGTGGCTACACACGAAAACCAACTGCATTTCATCCAACTATTCACACAGAGAGAGACTTCGTCCCTTCCTTC
>JAQGBV010001020.1:0-18947 GCA_034698685.1 Isotomurus pseudopalustris
CAACGTAGAGCTGGAAAAAACTTCACAAAATAAATTCAGTTTCACAATTCGTATCGTGCACAACTAGACTCGATCTCTGAACCAATCAATTAATATACAGGCAGACAGAACAATCTACTCATTGTGAATACATGTGTACTTAACTTTTGGATAATTATTGGTTCGTTTGGGGTGACTGTATTCATAAACCAACTAACCTTGACCCATGACGCTATATATTTTATATATGTAGCATGAGACACATGTTAGACATTGAACACTAGACGGACGGTACATAAATACATGTATATGGGTCGGACAAACAAGTAAAACACTGCGAGTCTACTACTTACTAAGCATACATGGTAAACTGATTTCCACACTGAGTTGTCAATAAGTTTCCCAATAATACAGAGATGCTCTGGATAAAATCGAGAAGGAAATTAGCTTACTTTTACTCCCAACTTACTTCTTAGACAAAATGATAAGACTTCAAAAGAATTCTAGGAAGCCAGTCTCGTGTGTGCGTAACCTCCAGTGGAGATACTTGCTTGCGGTGAATGCATATAAAGCCCAAGGAGCTGTTTTATCATACAGTGGTAATAAAGTTAATGAAAGTCAAAAGTGCAATGATGATGGAGTATAAAAGCGATGGAGTGAGTAGCACCAGGCAAAAGGCAGTTCGACTCGATAAGCAAATGAGGAAGAAGAAGATATAAAAAAAACTTGACCATATTTTCCTGTGTCCCCGTAGGACGAATGCCTCTCTTCCGAAGTTCCCATTTGAGGATCTCCAGTCCATTTGCACTCGAGTTGTTCTGCTTCTTCTTCTTCTGCGTCATAATGTCCCCCCCACCGCTGCTTCCCGGCACAGCAGCTGGGGCCACTCCTCCGGAAGAAGACCCCTTCACCCGCTTTCCCTTCCCTATTTTGGCGTCCGGGTTCAGATGTTCGGATTAAGTTCCCTCGTCTGATTCCTGTAGGCCCAAATGTCACCATGCAACATATAGAGTGCGATTTCCCCACGTCATGACATACAGGTAAAAGAAGAAGTTCGGACCGGGTGTTAAGCACAAGAATACTCAGAGTTAAAACAAAGTCCCAACCAACTAGAGGCGTGTCAGTTATTAGTAAATGCCCAATCAGTCTCAAGTCTCACTCATCCATAAATACTTATTGTTTATATGTGTGTACAGAGTTAGGCAAGAAGGAAGAAAGAAAGAAAGTGTAACCAATTCAATCCCACTACTTTAGCATTCGAATAGGTTCCACCATTTGAAAGGCGTAGCATTAAAGCCTGCTTCATTCTTACGTGTCCAGCATTATATGCACAGCCTCATCATCAATTAAAACTGCTATATTTCTGCCCAAGCTTCACCGACTAACCGAAGTCCTCTCTTCAACAGTACTCAACTATTCTAACTAAATCACCTACAACAGAGACGCTATTCCACCTAAACTCTTCAAGTGTATATACCAACTTACATATACTATGTATGCAGAGACTGCAGAGATAGTAACTCAATTATACAATGCACCCAAGTAAGAAATGTAAAATGCAGTCAAAGCACGCAAGGTGAAATATTAATATATTTTCAAAGTGGATAATCAAAATTTCAAACTTGGAATACGGTTGGAAAGTATGACCTCTCCCTCTAAAGTTATACCCTTGGAATTTGAAACTTTTGTTACACGCTTATAAAGCAGTTAAATCTCCTGGCATGGTTAGAAATTGAAAAGGAAACAAATCCTTAATAAAAACAAAAATGGAAATGAAAACTATCAAGTTGAAATATAATTACGGACTAACTAAAGAAGCACGTTAAATTATTGAATTTACTTGGTGAACCCACGAGGGCCACGAAGAAGGATGTCTCGATCTCCGTCCGTATTTACGGATCAAAGGTGTTAAGCGGACCAGGAAGGACGACCAGATGAGGAAGAAGATGAACTAAACTTGTCTTACGTGCATAGTTCAGTTGATTTACCTGATGTAAATGAACAAACCGTGAACACACTGAAGAGTTACATAATAAGGGACCTATTGTGCCGGTTACACTAGACAACTAAAAACTCAAGTCCGGATTTCGGGCCGAACCAAATATACCGGGATTCCCTCTAATCAATGCTCTCCAACTGTTTCGTGAACTACAAGAAGAAGATAGTCACACCACGAGATCCAATCTAAGAATCAGCTAAATGCTGAACTAATTACAAGTGCAAAACCCCATGTTCTTTCATTATGCTCACCGTGCTCACATTCGCTCTCACACAATAATGGCTCCTTAATACACTTCCCGTGTTGCATGCGCCTAATTACAATGAGCTAATGAAGTATTACTTTACTTTGCACCTTCCCGTGTTTTGTCTAAAATGTGGAATGGATTGTCTCTCTCCGTCCCTACTTATTACTCGTTAATACAGCCCCGTTCAAACTAAACTACTGTTAAGTTTACACACAAAAATGTACTTCTAAGTATTCATGCACCACTTCATATTTCCGATTTATTAAAGCAGGTCGAAATATTCAACTCATCGATAAGCCTGCGAATGTCTTTAACAGCCTACGAATGGCATTGGCACCCAACTTGACAGCAATTCCGTCTGTTGCTTCTTCAACACGAAACGTCATTATACACGACGTGTTGTGTGCATACACCACGAAGTACCTAGAAGGATACTGTCTGTCAATTCAATTCGAAAAAATGGCATAATATTTATTGAAGTGGATTCAGTGGTGGTCTATTCCATCACACGAATGGACGATTATCGAACAACTTACTCAGAACAACCAGCTCATTTCATAAATGTGAGAATGCTGAATGCGACACACAAATAATATAAATATCGATATCGATTCACTTCAGTCCATATCCTCCAACTTTTTTCTGAGCTCCTTTCACACACACGAACTCCTCGTCCTGTACAGTCTCACATACTTCATGGTCTGTGTTCAGTCTAATGACAAGTGCTAAATAAAAAAGACTTCACCAAAAGACCAAAACTATCTGCAACAATGCTCGTTATGCCTTATATGATGATGATGAACCTCACACGAATCCAACCATATCGGTATTCGGGAACCGTTCACTTCAACCAACAACAACTACCGGTTTTTATCATTTCCACCTTAAATGTTATTATA
The DNA here is from genome assembly GCA_034698685.1 of Isotomurus pseudopalustris. Taxonomy (NCBI): domain Eukaryota; kingdom Metazoa; phylum Arthropoda; class Collembola; order Entomobryomorpha; family Isotomidae; genus Isotomurus; species Isotomurus pseudopalustris. Next base: position 3,125 of record JAQGBV010001020.1, read on the forward strand.
TATCTTTGAAACTATAATCTAGTTAATAGTTTCCTACTTCATCATCTTCCCTAAACCACAACAGAGTGCTCCATCAATTAACATGACATCTCTACTGATCCTCACGCAATCCATACGCGTTGCACGCATTCTTACGACCTAATTTGCACACATAATCTCATGAATACCATATTCCTTTCAATTCATATTCACACTTTTATCTAATGAAGAAGTTTTCCTTAAACAACTTCACTACATCATGAAACACCTTACTCATCTTCTATTGCGTTATCATTCTTTGTGTAATGTCGCACTGAACAGCCTTGATAAGCAAACCGCTGCGTCACCACACAACTAAACTGGTGACTGCGATCATCCGATGAGACTATTCCCATTTTACGATTTTACAACCAGACTATTTTCCTCAGGAGTTCGTCTTAAGCATATTATACTGAGAAAACTGAGCAAAACACTCACACACACGTACACGTACAAGTAAGTTACACGTATGTATGCAATGCACACCTCATTAAACACAGAGAGCTAATACTACCCTTAGACAACAATTGCACAACATCGACAGAGATTACAGAGAATGGACGGAAGACTAAACCAAACCCACACAGATAGATAGATTCAACATTTAAGGCTCACACACACCCAAGAACATCATCACATCATCACATGAATGAATCCCTAAATACACTCTCAGCTGATTGAAGTAATAAATGACAAAATCCACGAGATGCATATGATCATCACCACCTTTGTTCTTTATAACTGATACACATCGGAAACACGAGACTCCGAGTTCCCACTGAATTAAACCTCTCCACGTCACTATTCCACCCAAAACCCAATCTTACAATCTTACAATCTTACGCTAAAATTACAGGTATTCATAATTCAAAAGTCCCGTGTGAAAAAACACCTTTTCGAGAGTAGGAGTGGATGAGGTGGATGATATATTCCTCAAATTTACATCTCTATCTCCTCAACACAACAAATCACTTCCACACACTATAAATTATTATTATGATTATTATCATTTTACACAAAAACTCCGCATTTGTATCAGTTTCGGGGGCAACACTACAGAAGACCGGAAAGTCAAAATTTTGACATTGATTTGGAGGAACTGATGTGTCATGAACTCACAGAGGAAAAGGAAGACACTTACCTAACGTGCCTCGCCGCGAATTAAGGATTTGGGGACTTCCCTGGAAGTGCCCAAATTTGCCGTTGTGGACTAGTTTACTTAATTGATTTCCACAATGTGTGAATTATCGTAATTCTATGAACAATAAGGAGTAACGTGGATTAAGGAGATGTTTTAAAGAGGTTTCTCTCCAACACACACTTCTCGTCTGATTCTGTGAATTATACTTCACTTTACTACTCACTCGCTCTCCCTCATTCACAGAGTCATCCAATGGGCGGCAGCTCCGTCTACCCACCCTCATGCTGCATTAAGATTATCCCAAAATGCACGGAGAAAGTAATTACAGCTCGCTTAATTAGTGCCTTAACTGTTGGGTAATTAAAATGGGGATGCATATCAACTTGCCCCCATAACATGCCCAACCTTCAACGAATTCACATTTTCACATTCCACGTGGCTTTTGATGCCATAACGGGAAGCACAATGAGATTTTAAGGTACTTTAATTGCTAACTGGGTTAATTTATATTCAGGTAGAGAGATAATTAAGCAATTAGGAATGAGACTAGAGTAGTTTGAAGGCTGGGAAGGTGAGATTCGGGGTGGTCTGGGAGAAACTTTACGCCCATGAGACTAACCCACGTATGCATACAACCTTCCCCGGGATTGGCTCTGTGGCGGGTTTTTGTGCGAAAATCAAATTCTCGGTGTTTGTCCCGAAGTTCAGTTTCAGTTTCGCTAACTTCGTCGTGTGCTGATTCTTTGCAAAATCCCTGAATGTTTTTTAATACTGTAAATTTATTACTGGTGTGCTTTCAAATTCACATTTGACCTGCACCTTGTTTTTCGATTAGCTCTTTCTTGAAGGGTAAACGGGTTGACAGGCTGATTGAATGAATTAAAGTTCGTAGCGACATTTGTGGTGACGCTGATAATCATGGCTCACGAAAAACAGTAAGTTAATCCGTTTAAAAGTTACGCTTTGATGAGAATCAATTGTTATTGATGGTTTTAAATTTAATCAATCTACGTAGGTACGGGTTGATTCTCCCTGGACAGAAAAAAACTCCGCCTGTGGCTGCTAAGCCAAAGAATGTATTCGGGGATGATTCGTCTGAAGATGAAGGCAATAATGTTGATTGGGTCAAACAGTCACTTAAGGTACATTGCAAACTCGTTTTTAGGAATTTTACTTTTATAGTGATTATAAATAAATGTACGTGTATTCTTTAGAAACAAAGTCATGGTAGTATGCAGCAGAAACAGTCAATGAAAGTACTTAAAAAGGCAGTTGAAGATGACCCATCTGTGTTCGAGTATGATGCTGTTTATGATGACATGACAAGAGTCAAGGACGAGGAGAAAGCGAAGGAAAAATCAGACAAAAAGCCAAAATACATCGCAGGACTTTTAAAGACTGCGAAAGCTCGGGAGTTGGAAAATGAGTTACGTAAAGAGCGATTAGCTCAGAAAGAACGAGAGACCGAAGGTGACAAGTTCGCCGACAAGGAGGCTTTTGTAACTTCTGCGTACAAGAAGAAAATGGAAGAACTGAGACAAATGCAAGAGGACCAAGCTCATGAAGATGCTGTGGATGGTAAGTGTTTTGAATCTGTAAAAAATATTGATAAGTCAAAGTAATAAGCTCAGTTATCTGGGCTTTGGGAATCTACTTGGTGTGGGATTTTTAAAATCAAACAGGGTTGTAATAAGTTTCTTTTTTTTAGATTTGACGGAAGTTACTAAGCAAAAGGACATGAGTGGATTTTATCGATACTTGTACAAAGCCAAAGTAAAAGATGAACCAGCTGAGAAAAGCTCTGTTGTTGAAAAAGATAAAGATGATAAAAAGACTGAGGATATCCCTGACGCTTCTGGAGGAGATACAAATGTGAACGAACAATCTTCGGTGAGAGAAAGAAGTCCAAGACGGCATTCCGGCGAAAGACATCCTGACTCTTCTTCACATGGAGGAGACACAAAAACAAATGATCAGCCTTCAGTCAGAGACAGAAGTCCAAGGCGACATTCCAGCGATCGACATCATGGTCCCTCACATCATAAACGAAGTCGCCATGACTCAGATGAAAGAAGAAGAAGCAGTAGAAGAAGAGATGATGATTATGAAAGTAGGTCTCATGGAAAGTCCCGATATCATGAACACCGAAGTAGAAAGGATGACAGTAGAAAGGATGATAGTAGAAAGGATGACAAAACTAAATCCAACTCCAGAAGAGAAAATGTTCCTGGCTCCTCTAAATCTGCTGCTACTCGAGATACGAAGTTAAAAATTACTCAAAACGAAAACTGGTACGATTTCGACGTAGAAATAGAGAGAGATGTCAATAAGAACTTTTATGCCAAGCGAACGGTAGGAAAAGCCTTCGACGAAGCTTTACAAAGATATCTTATAAGAAAAGGTCCCGACCAGATGCTGGACTCAAACGGTAAATATAAATAATCCCGCTATCCTTGCTAACAAGACTTCATAATTGCAAGTAAAACTATGAAAGTACTATCCATCTCCAGTCAGCGTGAGAATGCAGCAGTACCCAAGACGAATTGAAGCAACCGAGGTTCCATCCTTTCTTCTTGGGTACTGCTGCATTCTCTATTTCACCCTGACTGGAGATGGAGAGTTCGCCAAAGTATTATATTCAACACTTATATGAAATAGAGTATGAAAGGCAACTTGAACTCGAAGCCAACGCAAGTTACGTTGCATTATATTATAGCTTAGTTTATAATTAAAATTTTTCATATTATATACAGTTTATCGAAATTAATGTTTACATATTATAATGGTTTACATCTTCCATGAAAATAATTGTTGCGAATAAACAAACAAATGCTTGTGATTAATACCTTACATCCACAGTCGGTAAATATATTATCAGTTTATATCGCATTCTCATGATTCTCAAAACATCCTTAAACATTATACAGTTCGTAGTGTGTAGTGTTCAACTTGTTACAAGTCATATGAGGCTTTCTTACGTTGTACGCGTTTACTCCTTATTAAACTTGAAACGGAATCTCTACAGAAGTAGATTTAGTCACAAATATGTTCTACATTTATATTTTATAGTAATCTGTTAGAGAGGACAAGGTACGGCTGTGATATAATTTCGTTAGGTAAATAGTTTAGTCTTTAATTTCCATTTCCTATTCGAGTAGTGAAGCCGCACATGTTTTAAGTTTTCATCGAAGGTCAAGGTCAGTAAAAGTGAGGAAGCCTAGTGGGCAGGGAGCTCCGAAGGGCTCAGTGAATGCCACTTGGTGTGTTTCATGTTGGGAAGTTTGATCATATCACTCCAGTGTTTGAGCCTCTCTCCTTTAGATCCGTAACCCAGTACAATTCCTCCTGAAACGTGTAAATTGTTCCATTAATACCTTCACGTCAATCACCATCACTTAGCTCTGTATAACTCATTACAAATTAAGGCCTACCGATGTAGTCGTTGTTTTTCCCCAAGTCTTTATCCCACACGGAAACGACTAAGGCAAGTCTTGGGAGATCCAGGATGGAAACTTTGAGAGAAAACTCTTCGTTGAACTCGGGATTCAGCGTTTTCCATTTCGTACTCGTCTTGTACTTCCTATTGATGTAGTGACTCTGAATACTCAGGTCTCCCAGGTTTGCATCGTGGAGAAGCCGGCTAAAAGCAATTGAAACAATTTTAAGCTTAATCTACGGCTCTAACTATCTTTAGCCTTCAAAAACTGGCTGAGAGTAGGAGAGTCCCGACACGAGGAGAGGCATTTGAGAATACGAAATACGAATGACGGAATCATTTCACTCCTTAAGAAGAAGAAGAAGAAACCCGACGTTCCCAGAGAGCAAAGCTCGAAAGCTACTCACTACTACTTGTCCATGAACCTACTTTGCCAGGAGACTCCTCCGCAACTTCTCAGGGCCACCTTTATTCCTTCGTTGAAGCACAAAATTAACCTAAAAAATGCAGAAGCTTCTTCGAGCATACTCCTCACTAAGGAATGCATTTGTAATATGTGAAGCCTGAAGCCCCGTAGCAATGTTGTTTTTGCGTGAAAGAACAACCGGACCAACTGTACAGCCTACTTCCTACTACACACCGAATTCCATGACAAGCAGCTCACACAATCTCGAAGAGAGTACAAGTCTGCTGCATGCATATTTCACAGACTTCTAAGGGATTTCTAAGGCTCTACTACACACTGTTTATTATTCCTATGGCATCCTATTAGACAGAAACAAGCGAAATAAGCCTCTTGTAAAATATCCTGTGGGAACAGTCATTACACCCTCTTCAGTATCGACAACGATACTTTCACATTTTTCCTACACCTGTCTCCCAACTTACAACCATGTCAGGTTTGCGACGGAATTCAGTCGCTGTCTCATCTCGTTTCAAAAAACTATACCTGTTTCACATTTCCTATTAACCTACACTACAAACAAACGTACAGCAAGGAGACACATCTAAAAATAAGTTCTCTAGACCCCCAGCAATGCATACAAATCACAAAATGACTGTATGACAGTTACATGACGTGAATTAATAAAAATAATGGAGTAAGTCTTTGGAAGCTAACCAGGTTGAGTGAAAACTGCAACTTACTGTGACTATACAGGTAGGAATGTTGAATGTACATAGGAAGGAAGTCTATACAGAGTCTGTTGTCTTCTCCTCAGGTAGCTGCTAAACTACTTTGAACTTCTTTCTTGTTTGTGTGTAACAAGCAAACACACTCTCCCATTCAGGATACACGAGGGCAGAACATACTCATTATTTGATAACCTGTTTATCTGCTGCCCGTCAATGCTGTTTGGACAAAAAGTGAATTTCTCCGAAATCTCTTTGCACTTCCATTTGTACCCAAGTGCGTTTCATTTCCCATCATCCCATCCACACACGAGATGAAATGGAAATGGAAAGGGAAAGGGAAAGAGTCGAGAGTAGTTTTCCTTTACGGAGAAACTGGAGAGAGAGAGAGATATTTAAAGTAGGAAACGGTTGTCGTTAGATTGTATAAACACAGACACAGACACAGATCGGTAATTCAGAGATGACTTTCATGGACCGCAGGCCTGTGAATCGGATAAATGCAACTAACATGGAATATAGAATACATTCGGAGGGACTAAGGAAAGGGCCATGATGGTCTCACGGTGAAAGCCTCAAAGGGAAAACCTGTGGGAACTTACACTTTGACAAATGGGTCCGAACTGCCGTTGTGGTCTAACGCTAGTAAATCCTTAGCCTGAATAACTCCAACGAGCAAGAGAGACTTTTCGGTGACGTAGCAAAGTGAGAGAAGGAGTCGTCCTCGTCCCCAATCTTCTTCATTCTGCTTCAAATCAAACAAACATAATTAAGAGAAAGTTGCTTCGTAAAAACCAATCTCGGGTAGAAACAACGGGAGATCGAGGAGAGTGACTAGCACTTTAATGTAATCACAAGCAGTCACACTTTATTCGCCACTCATCATCATCCCCATTCCCCATCCTACACAATATTATATGTCTTCACATTTCAATTTCCTCACAGATGCAGCAGCAGTCCTTCTACGAGACTTTATGCTCTGCCATCAGCACAAAAAGAAAAAAAAACTACACACAAAAACAAACACTACAAGTCTGAAAGTCTCAACCTGCACCTCCGAATCCGATAGTCATCAAGTCATCATCATCATCACACCACCACGCTTACTTTTACTTTTACTTCCATCCACGCTCTGATTTCTCTCGTGCTTAATTGTCACTTGAATTTAGCCTACATCACTTTTTTGACGTATAAATTGCCTCCTGCACTCCACGACTCCAAAGACTCCAAGTCCAAACCTTCCAGCCTTGCAATTCCCTTCACAGTCTTTTGCTCCAGTCCATTATGGGAATGCATAATTACCAACATATGTTCAAGTGTTCAAGTGTCAGAGGCTCAGTGGGCAGGCAGAATGTTTTATTCTCTCCATTCTCTGCGTCTGTCTTTCCTTATTTCCTCTGACTCACTCACAAAACCTTGTGTGACATGTCTTGATAACTCGAGCAGCATTAATACAGCACCGTAATTGATTTATCCACTTAATCCGAGCCAAACAAGTTAATCTGTTCTGACAACCAATGAAACACAAAGCTGAGGAAGAAATGATACTCTCACTTCCATTCCTTCTCCTGCGTATTAACTCCCACTCCCAAAATATAATCAATTACTAAATTTATACAGTCTTAATTGAAGTTCGAAGTAACTACGAAAAACAATGCCTGCCAATGTCGATACTGTATCGATATTATTGTAATTAACATTTTAACGCAGGCCTCCCAGCAATAAAAATAAAAACCATTTTACACAACACCTTATTGCGTTGCCTCTGCATGAAGATAATCATTAAGACGCCAGCTTCTTATACTTCGCGTGGTAACTTTTATGCTTCATAAAATCTGTGGGGAGTAGGAGGAATGGAAATCTGAGAGAAGTCGAGTTCATGTTGAAAAAACAATTTGACTTTAATTTTCTGTGGAAATGATTACAAGTCCTCGAGTAGCATATAATGTGAGTAGCGTTTTCCAAGATTAATGAAGCCAAGAAGTGAATGAAGCAACTGGAGTTTCAAAAGGAGAAGTAAGGAAATTGTCTTAGACGTGGGAGAGTTGAGATTAGGTGATTTCGGTTTGTCCATGTGAAAACTCGTGTAGGCCGATTCAAATTGTGAGATGCATGAATGAAGGAGACGACAGTATATGCTCCTAATATTGGAGCAACTAACTCTGTTCAACAACTGTTGTTGTTGACACTAAATTGGTTTTTGGTGGTGTGGCTTAACCTCAAGACGCGGAGTGTGTGTATATAGTTAACATTAACATGATGATGATGGTGTCAGTGCAGAAAGTGAGCAAGTGAATGTGTAACACCTTCGAAAGGCCTCTCAGATCAGACTGTATTATTAGCCTCTGTGTATCTCTGATAATGAGACTTTCTCCAGCATACATTACTAATACTCCAGAAAGAATCTAGAAATCAATTTCACTTACCAGTCGTCCTTTTTCCAGGCTTAAGGTAAAAGAGCGTGTCTGTTGTGGTCTCATGCGATGCAATGGGATTTGCACGGATCCCAAACAATCTCTTCCCCATCTGTCATCATCTAGATCACATTTATAAAGGACAAAAGCTTACACTACTGAGAAAACAAGGTATCATGTTTCACAAGGGCAACAAGAACAACTATCATCCCAGACTCTTCCTCTGGTCCAACACAACCAGTCACCATGTACCTATACACACATATATAAACCATAAAATATATATAAACCTCTCTATTTGGAATTTATTGATTAAAGACCAATTTCAGTTGAAGAGTCTGAGGAGAAAGTTGTTGTTTCACACAAAAGTGCCTCGAGGCTTCTTGCTCAAGAGAAGCAGATTTGTAATGCAACGCAACCTATTTCATCCACAATGATGATGAGACTCTTCTTCCCACACTCTCCACATTTCTCTCTCTCTCTCTTTAATTCCCATTTCTTTCCTTCAAAAATATGTTTCTTTTATTTTCTCCACAGTAGGAAACGCGACCATCACCTTATCATCATCCTCTGCTCATACAAAAAGGAAATCAGGAAGTACATAAATCAGTCATGAATCAGAATGGATTTCCCTTTCAACTTTCTCTCAACCTTTCTCTCCGCCTCCAATCCATTTCACATGAATTTACTCACAAAGAGTTTGTCTATCTCTCAAACACGCTCATTTTAAAAACTACATCTCTTCAAATCTCTCATCTTCTCCTTCTCTCCAGCCCTAGCGAATATTTTATTATGCCTCTGTGTCTACAACAATTCTATTCTCCTTTAGCTCACTCAGCCATTATACTTTTATTCGAGCATCTTCCACTTCACAGTTCACATGTGTATCATTGTGTAAGTAATTTTTCAGCTGAATTCTACAAGAGACCTCTTTTAAATATGAGTCACACTCAATACAAAAGTAATTCTACTGCAGGAAAGCCTGACATGGGAACAAAAGTACAAATCAATAGACTCGATCACTAAGAATAAGACTACTTACAGTTTCCACGTTTCCACGAGTATTTCTACATTTACTTAATGGCCAAATACAAAAAAACTGATGGGTTTCTGTGTCGCATCGCTCTCGTTTGAAATTACCATCGCTTCACTGGAGATAACCTCATTGAGTATCCCGTTACAAAAGATTAAAGTAGGTATTTAAATGCAGACTCTGATTTCTGATACATTTTCCCATCCTCCTATGAATGAATCTCCTACTCCATGAACTGTATGCTAAAATATACAATTTCCCTATGCTGTCCTTCTTGTAAAACAGCACGTGTGAACTAATTGACTAATTATAAATTGAGCCTGAGCAGACAATTATACATATATATACATATATATATATATATCTCCGTGAAACCAGACAACTTGTATCAAAAAGTTATTTTCATGCATCACTGGGGCTTATTTTCACGTGTTTTTAAACAGTTAAACGAACGAGCAGAAGAATATTGTAGAGAAGTATAAATATTGAAAGAACCAAATGAACACTCACCCATTACGTTGATTTGGAGCGTTTGCCAGGCCAGATCATTTTGCAAAAGTCCATAAAAGGTGAGTGTTTCTGAGAAGCACGGCTGAAGTGTTTTGTGAACAGTTTTCGTCCGGTGATGAGCACCCTTGAAACAAATCAATGCATAGTTAATTAGTAACGCAAACTTGGAGTTGATTCACTCAGAGTCAAGAGGAGGAGCTCAAAAAGTTATGACTTTATTTGTTCACTCATGATTGTTTCAATCTTTACACAACGACGACGGTTGCCCTGCGACGGCCAAAAAGTAAAAAGTTATGCCTTTCTCCTCAGGAAGTTCACTTTCACGTGAGAAGTGAACAGTGAAATCACAAAATATTAAGTTCCAACCTCACATCTCTCCTCTCCTTCCAAAAATCATGCGAAGCCTGCCTTAAATAATCATAACTCTGCTTATAGCTCCTTTGTATCTCCACGCAATCAATGGAAAACAACTTACTTCCGCGTAATCTTTCATTTTATCTTGGAGAATAGACACACACACACACAGAGGCATCATACACGTATGCGTCCATATTCTCCATATACTTAAGTCAGCCAAGGGACTTCACAATTCGAGTCTCTCTGGGGAAGTAATGTTAATCTCCTTGCCAGCTTACCACTTCTGGTTTTGCTTTTCTCCGTGTGTGTGGTTTCCCCACCTCCCGAACTCTTCCCAAATTCCCAACCTTTTAATGTGAGCAACTCAAAAATTCCCCAGAGACGAAGGTTATGAGTTAAATAATTATGAAATGAATGAAGGAGATGAGAGAGAGGAGCTTTAGGAGATCAGAGAGCCCTTCGGAGTTCACGATCTCCCTGCACCTCCTCCCCCCCCCTCCCCCCCATACAACTCATGCGTGTATCATAAAAATGACACTCTCGCAAGTCAAAGTCTACAGCCTTACACAAACCCGCAGCATTTTTTACTTACCTCGAATTTCGACGGTACAAGTTTGAGCAAGCAATACGGATCAGAAAGCCCGTCTATGTCGGTGGGCGAAAGGTCCTGCAGAGTTAAGCAGATTTAAAAAGGAGACTTTTTAAGCTTTAAGAAAGGGAGAGGATTACCCGGATTCTTGAGAAAACCCCGAAAGTTCTCACCTTGGCCTTGTGAACAGTACAATGGAGTGCTTGATGACTTACGTCATACAACAAAGACACTTCAATTGTTCCATGAGGTGAGTGAAGCACAGATGAGGAGGAAGGAGAGTTCTGCGAATTACTCGTCGTCGTCGTCGTCGTCGTCGTCGCCGCACTCACCGAACCTGAACTCAACCCAGGAGTCTCGTTTGAAGAAGACTCCGACGACTTCGCATTATTGTCGCTAAAAGCTGCTTGAAGGGGATCGAGTGACCCTGCAGGGTCGAACTTCTCCACAGATTTCTGCCTGCCAATGGGGAATAAGGGATCATCGGGGAACTCTGACGAGGCATTCGAATTCTCTGTGATTTCGTAGAGGTGGTCGTCCCCACCAAACCGGGAATGGTTCGACGGAGGCTGCAAATGAGTTGAGGAAGAATTGGAGGAAGCGTCGGCATGAGATCGGCTTGATTTCCTAACAGTTCCCTCCGAACCGAGTCTCCTCGCCAGAATCTTTTCGGACGAAGACTTGGAAGTCGACGCTGAGGAAGAAGCTCCCGTTCCGGCCGTCGTATCTTCTCCAGATGAACTGTCGTTGTCTCCTTCAGAAACCGACCTCCCCGAATTCAGACTTCTTGACCAGAGGATCCCCATCCTCTTGTTTCCTGGAGGGTTGCTCAAGTGGGAGTTCAAGTATCGACTCATGTAACGCTTCTCCTGGTAATTCGATGAAGTCTGCGAGCTGTTTTCATAACTGCTTCCGAAATGGTTCTTCTTCTCAGGTAAAATATACTTTGGCACTCCCTGCCATCAACAAAACCTCAGTCAGCCTTGCGAACAACCTGAACTAGGCAGATAACTCAGTCCACAGCTCATCATCATCATTCAATTATTACAACTTCAACCAAGAAACACCGAGTGGATGATTGAGAATCACAAATAGTTTCACTTTCCCCCTTGCAAACCTCTCCTCTCCTCATTTTGGAATTTGGACCTAATATATATTTGCCATTGGGCTTTTTTAGATTTCCCAAACTCGACCTTTTCCTTTTCCTTTCCCCAAAAAAATGTTCTTGCACTGCCGCAGATTTAATGAAACAGGCAAACGCTCCTCAGAATTAATTGCCTTCATCGAAACCACGCTAACTACTGATTTCATGTCTTACAAAAGATCAAAAGTAGAGATCTCTCTCGTTTTCGTAGATACGACAAACTTAATCTAATTAATTGCGAACTTACGGCTGGACTGGCAACTATGGAGAGGGAGTGTGTTCAATTCAAAGTAGATGACGATTCATCAAACAGTCTCTCTCCTCTCTCCTCTACGAACTCTGCTTAATGATTTACAAGAATTAATATTGCAGCTTTAGTGCAGACACTCACAGTCTCACAAGGCCTGCTCCGTCATACTAAACCTTTAAACCTACGCAAACCTTTCAAGATCATCAGAATGAACTAATAATAAACTCTATCAAATTAAACACGACTGGCTCACTTTCAACCAGCCTCTCAGGCGTATATAGCACGAGAGGAATCAATTTTATCCAAGAACCATTTTTCACTAGAATGATTCCAATTAGCGTTTTATTTATTATACAATCTGTTCTTAGTATCATTAGCGTATCAAAACTTGTTTGAAATTGGGAACATTTTAGAAACAACCCTGCCTAACCTAATAACATCTGTACTTAAAACTAAATGGCTCAAATTGTACACACAACCTATTTGAATCAAACTCAGAAACTCCGAGTGAGAAAAGAAGATGTTTTTGCTGGGGAAAGCTCCACCTTAGATTCGTCTCATCTCTCTGCTTATTCTCGTGAACGCAAGTTTAATAATTTGATAAGCAAAAGTAAGTATACGTACGGAGCACATTTACGGCAATCGCATCACTAAGCATTGAATTGACGAGCGAGCAGGAGGCTGCTGCCCTGGCCAGATCACATACAAGAAATAACACACCAATTGGTTTTTGAGACGGACAGAAGAAGACTAGTTGGTGCATAAAAGGATATTAGAGAGATAGAGCATAATTATATACAGAGTATGTAGAGCAAAGCGAAACGAAAACAGTTAACACACTCGAATAGGAAATCGATTTATCATTTGAAATCCAAATAGTGATAGAGAAAGAAGAAGAAGAGGAAAGGGAAGATGAAGAAAGATTTCAAGAAGGAAAGAAGGAAGGAAAGAAAGTCTTAGGAGAAAGAAGAGAGAATATTGAATTGAGACGAACGGATGAATGAACACATAAAAAATGTTTGATTGCACTCTAAGCGGTGGAGAAAGAACTGAGGCTCAACTGAACTGCCTTCTTCCTTCACTTACCTTGAAGAACCAAGCTCCACTTCGCTTTATTAGTTCACGGTTCTCGGAACAAATCTTGCAGAGCCGTACTACTCCCGAGGACTCCTTCGACGACGAACAACCCCCCTGAGTCCCTCTCGAACTTCCTCCTGATAACTCAACCACACACTTCCGACAAACTGCCTACAACCAAATTAAACAACAACAACTATTTCACATCTCATCATCTCATCATCTCATCATCATCATCGATTTCGATACTGTTTGTCGTAATTGCTAAATTATCGCTTTCCCCAAAATAATCGCCCGTATCTTTAACGTCGTCCCAACATAAACTTTATTCCTTTTCAACGAATCTCCTCACAAACTAGAGAGAAAGAGAGAGCGAAAGAGCTCCTCACTTTTAATTCCCATAATAGAATTCACATTCACTTGAAAGAGCTCTTACCTATTTACTTTAGCGTAGAAAATGAAAAGACATAAATCACAACCATGCAAGTAGATATCCATTACACTAATGACATTATTAAGAGATAATAATACACACACGCTTAAGCCCTCGTTTGTACTTAAATCCTCAGGCAAAATGTTTTCCTACTTGACGTAAATAGCTCTAAATTCTTTCATCATTACAAAAACAACTTGTAATTCCCAAAGGACTGGAACTGGAAGAGGGACGAAAACAGTGGATCTCATTTTCAAATGACAATGAGCACAACTTCATCAACTTCAAAACATCTTCCAAAGAGAACTTAAAAGCAACGAAATGGATATTATAATAAGCAGCAGTAGTCTCTTTATTTAATTCTTTCAAAAACCTTCTTCCCATCCGCCTCTTTTATCTCTCAAGCACCACCACCACCACCTTATCATTCACCTACACAATTATAATTATTAGTCTCATGATCTCCTTCAAGAATTATTCCACACAGTCTGGGCCTTCCTCTTCAACTCTCCTTCAAACTTCAAACTGTACGTGCCCCGGTTCTAATAAATGACAAATAAATAAAATAACAAAACACAACAAATATATAACCCACACAGTATGAACGAAGTCTCTCTTTTATTTTTATTGGGTCATTAAAAAATAAGGAGAGTAGAAAATTCAAATAAATTGAACATCCTACACACGTACGTCTTCTTCGTCTCTCTTCCTCGAATGTTTTCTTTATACTTTGTACTTATTTTTATACATTAAGCCTATCAACTTCTTCATCTCATTTAATCAAACTCTGAATAATAATGATGACAGATCCTTCCTATGGTAACTAATGGTCGCAGCCCAGCTTCTTTACTCATAAGCCAAGTAAAAAGTCTTTTGAATCCCACAACATCTCTCTCTCTCTCTTTGCTCCTATCAAAAATTTTCATATCGCTCACGACGTTCCTAAATTTAGAAAATTTCTCATAGAAATTTCAATCCTGAACACGTGCTCTCACTCTCCTACTCACTCTTATACAAGTCAATTACGCTTGAGTGAAAGTTTGCCGAGCTCGCTTTTCGCTAGTAAGCTTACGTAGATCTAAATCTAAGTGGCTATTTTCCTTCGGTCAAACTCTCAAACTCTCTCCTTCCAGACTTCTATAAAGCTTCTTTCCAACTTTACTACGATTTCTCGCTTCACATCTTCATAGTTTATTCAAACACGGAAACTGTACCTTCATCCAAACCTCCAAACAAGCTTACCGAGTCCCTCCTCTCATTTCCGCGACCATTGGAATACATTATTTATATACCAGCACGAGAGATCAAACCGTAGCTTAATAATCTACCTTAATGTTGGGAGCTTTCTCTCTCAACTCAACCTACTTTCTTTCCTTCCAGCTTTCCTCCACTCTGTGGCATTTCAGACCTCCTTCTCCACTAACTAATTCCACCAACACATATTTTGAGCTTTCCCCACTTTTTCAATTAACTAATTATTCACTTATTATTAAACTCTCTCATTTAAGAGGAGAACAAACTTCCCAGATTCATTCCCAATTCACCCACACAGTCCTCCTGGTTAGATGTCCCCACATTTTTTTGACTCTCTCTCTCTCTCTCTCTTGAGTTATAATTAATTACATAATTGATTACATAAAGTTACAGAGATTGGGAAACAAACAAAGCACAAATATTATTACTATTACCTTTTTACAATCACAGCATCTGTAATTATTCCTCCCAAAAACTGAGAGACCGAATGAATCCCCACACAAAATGCATTCGGTGGTTCCATTACCGGCGGCAAGTTTTTTCAGGCTTTCCAATCGATCCACTAATTTCCTGTTAAAACAAAGTACGTCATCATGACTCACGGGGGTGAAACAATGTCCCAGAGCTTTCAACTTTCTCCAGCCAAATCATATTTTAAGCACCTACGCTACCTAAACTGGATAGGTAGGAAAATATTCCTCTCCATCCATTTAGTTAATTAATACGGGCAATCAAATACTCAATAATGCATGAAGATATTTAAGGATCGAACGATACGAAAAAGCACCAGTGCGAACACAAGTAAGCAACGATGTTTATCGGATTACACGCTATCTGAGTCTTCCCCCTTAATCACATTAATTGTTTATTGTTGTGTTCTCTCTCCCTCTCTCCACAAATCAAAGCTGATATGGAACTACGGAGAAACCTCGTCTAATAACGGACGGAAGGTAATAAACAGCGTTGGATTAAGTCTTATTTGTCTCTGAGGAAGAAATGAGTGGAAATGTGGGATCCTTCCGGAAATGAAAATGAA